>CAUYSK010008423.1:0-20437 GCA_963575035.1 Avahi laniger
GATAACCTTAGAAAGTGGCACTGTAAATTTGCCTAAAAAGCAGTTCTAGATAAGCAGCTATTCACAATAAAAATTCAATGGACAGTGTGTGCTTGACCTGCTAATTAGATATTAATAGAGTTAGTAATGGGGGTGATAAAAATAATTCCTAATAATAACATGGTAAATAATATCTACCTGTGGAGGTAAATAATATCTACCTCTAGAAGTTTCCCTTTTCATAAACTTTTTACACAACTACAGGTTTTAAAATACATCATTCATGTTGACATGTCTCCTTTTTATTAACATTTATATTTTGTGTGTTCTTTATAGCAGATATGGTGACTTTTGCGTTTTAAAAAGTGTTTATTGCTTTTAAAACACTCATTAGGGCCCCAAATGAAAATGTTCCCATCTGGAAAATCATGCATCTGAACACAAGATGAACTCATTTCTTTGTACGAAGGCTGCTTAGTTTTTTTACATGTAAAATATTAAATCTGGTAGAGAGCTTATGTAAACGTAAGGAAAGTATTCTGGAAGACGATATACTCAGACGGTAACAATGGGAGTTGAAAAGGAACTGGGACTGGGAAAATGGCCGGGAAGTCCAAAGGGGACTTCAAACTTACCCACATTATATTTAAAATTGATGTGGAGAATATAGGCATGCATTGCTTATGTAACTAGCAATTAAAAATAATGTATATGGTCTGATTTCCTTATTTTGCAGATTGCAGAATGGTGGCTTAGAGAGGTTGAGAGGCTCACGAAGTTCACACTTCTAGTTAGTGGCAGAGACAGGACTAGCAGCCAGGTCCCTGGTCACCCAGTCCCTAACTAAATAAACCACCCAGGCAGTAGTATACTACAAAGATCAAGATAGGGACAGAGGGAGAGGGTGAAGCCCCCATTTGGCTAGGCCTGGTGTGAAGGCAGTGGGCAGACCAGGACCCCTTAGGAGTGGTCAAATACGGCTTCCACGGAATTTGAAAAAGATGACACTTGGCAGTTGCCTGTACTGATTCCTGAAAGTTGTCCTAGTGATTTTGCCTCTGTGAGCATGAAGACTGAACTATTTCTATAAGCTATTTCTATCTAACTGTAACCGTGAATCTGGGCTTTCGGGGTCTTCTAGACAAATGTTATTTGAAAATATAACAGTATTTAATTTTATTAAACACACATACATGCACATATATATAAATCAACTTTTTAGTAATGTGTTTTTCTTTGTATACAAAGCTAAGACAACCTATTCTTACTTTGAATTACTATTTAATACATTTATATTCCCTTGGTTTTCTTTTTATCGAAATTTAAGACACATTTTCACAAAATAGAACAAAGTTTGAGCAGAATTAGAGATTTTTAGATTTTTAGACTTACCTAGGCTAACCAAGCTCACCTAAGAATTTAAAGGATTTGCCTAAATTCTCATTGTTGGAGCAAAAGACCTTCATTTATGACTCTCTTGTGCTATAATAACCTCCTCGGTGAATCTATACACTGTTTGCTTCACGAGGGCAAACTTTTTTTGTTCAACATTTTCTTTCTAACTGCGCCTGGCACATAATAGGTGTTCATAAATATCTATGCAGTGAATGAATCCAAAGGCTAAATACAGAGCTAGTGATGGAGGTTAAAACATTATCAGTGCATGGAATATTGCAGCATGGCTGCTGGAGGTGAGAGGATCGTTATCAAGCACAGCAAAATGGCCGGTGCAAGGAAAAGAAGCTTCTGAGCAGAGGAAGTGGTAACCACACAGAGAAATGGCTATTGAGGACAGACTGACCATAAGCATGTCCAGCAAAATGGTCCTGCAAGGCAAGCCTAGAAGGCAAGCCCTTCAAGGAGCCTAGAAAGTATAGAACAGGGGAGTGATCTGAATAGGGGATTGGCCTATATTCCCAGTAAATTAAAGGCTCAGAAAGGCTGTGACTTTCCTAGGATGTTACATAAGTTAGCAGCAGGATTGGGAGTAGGAACTAAGTCTTCTGCCTCCTGGACTAATGCTCCTTCCATTGTAACACATCACCTTCTTTAGCAACTAAACAACAGTTACAAAATGCTAGACTCCGGGTGTGTTCTAGGCAAACTCCCTCAGTCTACTGGAGCAGTAATGATTGTGTTTTCTGTGTCATTCCTAACAAGGAAAGCATGTTGACCATCAAAAGAACTGAGTACTGAGAGCAATACTGCAAGTCAAAGTGTGTCCTTGTGTCTGCTTCTTACTTATCACCCAGATTGGAAATGATTAGTGATAACAAACCCTGGTTGAAAGTAAAAGTTCAAATTATACACTTTAGGCCAATGCCAGCCATTCACTTGCCCAATAAGAAGCAATAGTTTCCTAATAAAAAATCTATACATATATATGCACAAACCAACTCCTGTAGCTATTATTATCTGTACCACTCATTAGAAGTTATTGTTGTACCATCTTGGATCATCTCTTCTATCACCATCTCGAACAGCTATTTATTTATTTCAGCTACTTAAACATTTTATCATTTTAATTTTTCACTTAAGATATCTCAATAAGCTTTTTAACTCGTGATGTCAAAAATTGCATTTTGCATCCCACTCCATGAAGGATATGCAGCAGGCAAGTGTTATTTGTTTTTTGGATGAGTAGAGACTTCAAACGTGATATATTTTTTTTGAGACAGAGTCTCACTGTGTTGCCTGGGCTAGAGTGCTGTGGCATCAGCCTAGCTCACAGCAACCTCAAACTCCTGGGCTCAATCCTCCTGCCTCAGCCTCCCGAGTAGCTGGGACTACAGGCATGTGCCACCATGCCCGGCTAATTTTTTTTTTTGTATATATTTTTAGTTGTCCAATTAATTTCTTTCCAATTTTAGTAGAGACGGGGTCTCGCTCTTGCTCAGGCTGGTTTCAAACTCCTGAGCTCAAACAATACGCCCACCTTGGCCTCCCACAGAGCTAGGATTACAGGCGTGAGCCACCGCACCTGGCCATGATATTTTAATAAAATAGCCTCTAAGATCATTTTGTAGTACTATTAGAATAAAATATCTCAGATAAAAATAGTCCTTTAAAATGAAGCACCTGCCCCAATGAGGAGGAACTGGGAAGTATCCAGTTCTTATTCATCTTTGTTTCCCAGATGTCCAACACTTGGTATAGCATTGAGCCATGGTCTGTCTAGGGTGTGCCCATGGCTTTCCTCCCCTGGACATTGTGGTTGTCTTCCAAGCATGCTTTTCACCTTCACTGTGCACCAGCCAGGAGGTTTGGGGAGGGGGTTAACCCCATTCCAGTAATTCCATCCACCTTGCTACGGTGAGTTCTTCAGGGAATCAAACCTAAGCCAAACAGTGGTCAGGAAAGGGAATGTGACCAATTTAGAGATCACATGAATGATAAGGGTTAATGCATGGGGGCTTCTGTTGGAGGTTTCCCATTCTTCTAGAGAGAACAAAGGGGAGCCAGCTGTCCCTCTCCTCTGGATGGAGTGGAATACAGATGGAAGCTTGGAGCTGCTGCTGTCATTTTGTCACCGTGGAGGAAACCAGCATTAGGATGATGCAGACACCATAGATACCAGAGCAGAGAGATGGAAAGGAAGGAAATCCTTGATGCCATTGTTGAGTCCCTGTCAAGTGATTCCCATAAAACTAATCTTGAAACCTGACCAGGGGCAGATCCAGGTTTAGGCTTAGAGTAGCTTAATGCTTATACAACTTTGAGAGTTCGCTTTAAGAAAAAGAATACGAGATTGCAAATATAAAATTAAGTACAAATATGAATATTTAATTAGAATGAGATAAGAAATCATACCAAACCATGAATTTTGGAAAGCTGACAAATGTCACAAATGTCCCCAAATCTAAAAATAACACTATTTTTCATGTTTTATTTTCTGCCTGACACATCTCTATGGTACTTTTTCTCCTGCCCAGTTTCTTTGATGTTCTCTTCATAAGACAATGGTTTTATATTAGTGTTACAGAGATTTTGTAATCTTGGAAAAAATCCAGTGTTTCCTCTTCCATAGTTGATTAAAATTTGTTTTGTTTCCATAGCTTTAAAAAATTTCCTTTGGTTTTACAATATTTTTCTAATGCCATGAAAATTATACAGGTTTGTCAAATTTGAGAACACCTCTCTCACATTTCATATCTGGTTTATGTGATTTCAGGACATTTCAAATTTTCTTGAGCAATGATAATCTTAAATACTTAAAAACTATATGTGGTTTAATTACAGATAGTTACCAATTATCATCAATGTTCTTTTTGTAATGGCAGATGATGCATTTTATGTTGTCCTTATTGAAATCAGTATTTTGGGAGTCTTCATATAGGTGGCTTCCCTCAGTTCTGTTTACAGTACTGCTATAGTTTGTGCCTCATAAATACTGGAATTCTGGTAAACTCTATCTCAAATTATCCCCATCAAAAAAGAAAAATAGCATGCTGTATTTATGATTATAAATGTGGCATCATCAATGAGTACAGCCATGTGTCTCATAAGGACATTTCAGACAACAACGCACCTCACATAGAATGGACCACATGTAGGACGGTGGTCTCATATGATTGTAATACAGTATTTTTGCTATACTTTTTCTATTTTAGATATGTTTAGACACACAAATACTTACCATTGTGTAACAATTGCCTAAAATATTCAGTGCAGTAACATGCTGTACAGGTTTGTAGCCTAGGAGCAATAAGTCATGCAATATAACCTAGTGTGTAGCAGCCTGTACCATCTAGGTTTGTTTATGTACACTCTGTGATGTTTGCACAAGGACACCATGGCCTAACAATGCATTTCTCAGAACATATCCCCGTCATTCAGTGACACGTGACTATATATACCCAACAGGAGAGAATTTCCATTTGACTACGTATCTGCTTACCCTTTTACACGTCTGATAATCTGATCAGGCAGGTGGGTGTCCTGTTTTGAGTCATCTCAGCTGATTCCACTCACCCATGTGTGGTCAACTGGTGGCTTGGCTGGCCACTGGATGATCTGGGATGGCCTCATTTTCACGAACAGGGGTTGGCTGGCCATCAGCTGAGGCAACAAGGGTGATTAGGCCACATGTCTCTCATCTTCCAGGAAGCTTGCTCAGGCTTGTTCACGGGGCTGTCACTATTCCAAGGCCTAACGCACAAGTCCTTCAACTCTCAGCTTGCTCCATCTATGGGGACACAAGAGCCTAACAAACTCCTCTCGACACTCACACCCTGCCCTGCCCTGGCCTGAAGCTGCTCTCCCTGAATCCTAATCCTGATCCAACAGGTGTATCACACTAATTAAGTACAGAGATTGGACATGAAAGGCTCTCTAATGAAGGAGTTGAATTTTAAAAAATAAACCAATTTGCATTATTCTTGTTTTATGTCAGGAAACTCAATTTGTATGCATATATAGTTCTTCTATGGTACAAGTAATTTCTTATTAAAATAAGTTGACTTTCCCCCAATAATCAAGTTTTAAACCTGGTGTTCTGCATTTTCATGGCCTTACGTGTCTTTAAGTTTGTTTTGTATAGTTTGTGAGCCAAATCTATACCACATTTTCTGGTACTGACAAACTGGTAGTAATCGAATTATGGGTTGACATTCATGGTCTTGTAGACAAAATGCAAGTTCATAGATAGGAAAATATCACTATTTTCTCAGGGAAATTACAGAGACTTACATGCTCTGTTGCCATGGCAACAGCTGCCCATGTCTTCCCAGCAGCAGGGTCTGCTATTGAAGCTAACACAGACGCTAGTCCGCTGCCACCAGCCAAGGGTCAGTTTGTAAATGATGTCTCTCTCGAGGGCTAATCGATAAGTACATTAGCTGTCCAGACAGAGACCATAGCAACGGCAAGCCAAGTAAAGCTGACACGTTATCTTCATTTCCCATTGTAGTTAAAGCTCTGAAGGTAGCATACCTGTCTTCTTTGTTCAATTACACTTTATTTGTGAGCTGTGAAGATTCTAATTCCCACAGCTGACCCAGAATATCCAACTGGGACAAGGTCCAAGGGGTTGTTACTTTCGAGAGAAATCAAAGCCCTAAGTTTACAGAGAACAAGCCATTGTTGGTGTGGTCAGGAGTAAACAGAGTGGTAGGAAAGAATAGTGCATCTAGGAGGATTTAAAGAACCAAACACATATGATGGAGAACGGCCCTCTGCACACATACCAGTGGAGTCTGGCGTGCCGTCAGGAAGCTGGCACGAACTCCAGCTGCTAAGCGCTGCCCCACCCCACCCCCAAAGGCACAATCTGGACAGAATATGCTGTCACATCCTCGCAGATCCTGGGGCATAAACACTTTCAAAACAAAAACAAAAGTCAAATTCTACATTCTAGGTAAAAGGTGGACCTGATGAATAACGTTCCCCTACTCCAGAAACACGAGAATGGTTTATATGCCAGCTTCCTTCAGAGCCTGGAGAATACATCCATTTAAGGACTGTCTAAGGATTAAATGTAAATGTTAGTATTCAATTTATCTCTTACTTATAAATAATGCAAATTTGATTTTCCTCTTATGGGCTTGCTCACAGTACAAGTCACGATCACAATCATTTAAGCAAGAAGTTTGATTACTCTTAACAATTTAACAGTATTTCTTATTTAGGAAAGAAATTCTCTAAGAGCACCATGGGCTCCAGCTGATGGGGGCTTCATCACACAGTCGGTAACTTGCCTTGTACTGCCCTCTTCCTGCCATCTGTGCCCAGACCCAGCAAGGAAGGATCTTGGAGGCTGGGACTGAGGGAATCCTTATTGGGAAAATTTAAATATAGACTGTATAGTGTATGACACTATTCAATTTAAGTTAGTTTTCCTAGATGTGATAATGGTATTGTGATTATGTAGGTGAATGTTCTTATTCTTAGGTAAGGACTGTGGACTATTTAGAACTGAAATTTTCTGATGTCTGCAAATTACTTTCAAAAAAACATACAGCATGTCCTCAAATAACATCATTGTTTTGTCATAACATTGATGAAAAAAAAATTCAATTCCCAGCTGGGGCCACTCTCTTTGTGGAGCGTGCACATTCTCCCCATGTTTGCGTGGGTTTTCTCGGGGTACTCAAGTTTCCTCCTGCATCCCAAAGATGAGCAGGTTTGGTTCATTTGAAATCACCTATATGAAAGTAATGTAAGGCCATAAGACAAGAACTGTGGTAGAAGTGTGATTTCAATAGAAGTATAGGCACAGCTAAAAGTTAATCAACCATTATTTCATCACTTGCCTTCTTGTGATTGCTTACTGCTTGGAAGTCAAGTATCCCTGACTGATGTAAGACTTGTAACTTCCTTAACCACTTCGATAGATAACATCTCTATGGTAAAACTTTAGACTGGTCTTTACGATATTTTCCAGACTTTGTATTCAGGGAGACCAATTGGTGCCAATAGACCGGTGGCCATGCTTGGGAACCTACTCAACAGGTCTTGTGACCCTCTACTTAGGAACTGACTCAGTGCAGGAAGACGATTTCTGCTTCCCAACCCTATGAGTTCATCCCCAATCAGAAGACCCAATTCCCTAGCCTTCTGTCTGCCAAACTAGCTTTAAAAGCCCTGGCCCCCAAAATCTTGGGGAGATGCAGTGAGAAATTCCTCCCGTGTCCTCACTTGGCGATATTAAACTCCTTGTCTGCTGCAACCCCTGCTGTCTCAGAGTACTGGCTTCCTTCGGTGCGGTGGGCAAAGCACCCGGTTGGGCAGAAACACACTAGTATCTACGTGGCCCCAGTGTGAGTGAGTGTGGGGGTGTGTGTGAGTGCACCCCGAGATGGGCCACAGCTAGTTCCCACCTTGTGCCCTCAACTGCCAGGACAGGCTCTGGCCACTGTAACCCTGAACTGGAATAAGCAGGCAAATAATAATCTTACTGTTTTTATTAATCTTTTTTAAATGTATGTGTCGTTCACATTTATTTCAATGTTTAATATAAGAAGTGTTTTGAAGTTCAGAATCACTAAACTTCATTTAGAAGTTTGGTGGTTTTTTTGTAACCAGAAATATGCTGTAGGAACTTAACTCTTGTTTATATCAATCAACCTGTGATGGCTGGGCCATGGTGGCTCATGCCTGTAATCCTAGTACTTTGGGAGGCTGAGGTGAGAGGATTGCTTAAGCTCAAGAGTTTGAGAACAGCCTGAGCAAGAGCGATACCTCGTTTTTACTAAAAATAGAAAATTGAGCCAAGTGCCACCGCACATACTGGTAGTCCCAGCTACTTAGAAGCCTGAGGCAAGAGGATCTTTGGAGCCCAGGAGTTTGAGGTTGCAGTGAGCTATGATGACACCACTGCACTCTACCCAGGGTGACAGAGTGAGACTCTGTCTCAAAAAAAAAAAAAAAAAATTAGCCAGTCTGCAACAGGGGCATGCTGGACAGGGAGAAGAATTGTTTTTAAATCAAGTTCAGATTTCTGTTCAACATCTTGTACTGGACATTTTAATTATTGAATTGAGACCATAGACAGGCCTGTTATTAAGATTGAGCTGAAAAGTTGTGGAGTCTGCCAGAGTTTTCATTTCAGATTCGCGAAAAGGTTATTCCCACTTAGTACGTGGTGAAGAGTACAGGGAAGGCAAGGATCGATTTGCGTTTTGATCCCTATTGCCTCTTGCTCAGCTCCTCTGGTCACCATTTAACATTCTCTTCTACCTGCATTATTTTGATGCCCTACACCCCGCAGTTGCATGTTCAACAGATAGCTGAAAGGTTGTTAGATAACACTGATAGATGGAAAGTAAGAAAGATAAGACAGTAAGTGATTTTTTTTTTAAGAGATAAGGTCTCACTCTGCTGCCCAGGCTGGAGTGCGGTGGTGCAATCACAGCTCACTGAAGCCTTGAACTCCTGGGCTCAAGGTATCCTCCAGCCTCAGCCTCCCAAGTAGCTGAGACTATAGGTGTGAGCCACCAAGCCTGGCCAATAAAGTGAATTAATAGAACTTCTACACTAGCAATTTTCAGATATTTCTTGAGAAAACTAGAAATGTCCTAGAATGATGCAAAATAGAGTTGAAAAAATTTGTTCTATCATTGGGTTACGAACTCCTTGCAGCGAAGGACTAGTTCTTATTTATCTTCACTTCCCAATATTTAGCTCAATTACTAGAATCCAGAGCTGATAAACTACTCAAAATGGTTAATGGACCTTGAATAACAGTTACTAGTTCGATCAGTTTGCTGACCTGTTAACTATGTATTTATCTTTAATATTAATGTCCTTGTTATTGAGTTTACTCTTTTTCAACATAGGAATTTTATCTTATTAGTGGTATTCCTTTAATATGTCCACCAAATGATGTCACAGTTTAGCATTTTTCCCCACTGAGTTGTAACTATGAAAAGTTGATTCATCCCTGCCTCATTGCCTAATAACTGTAATAGAGTCACGTGATGAGAGCGCATCAGGAATTCTCTTCTTGGCATTCAAGCCTTTTCACATTCTGCTCTCACCCTGCCCTTTACCTCCTGATGTTCTTCTCCATGAATCTCTTTGCTGTCAAGCTGGGCTACTCGACATCCCTAAAAGCACAGTGTTTCCTGCCCTTGCTAAGTCTCCTGCCTGGAGCATTCCAGGATTCTCTCCTGCCCGGAGCACCATTGCTCGTTCTCTTTGCCTCTTGCCCTCTCCTCCTTCGCATCTTACCGGATCCTTCACCGCCCTGTCCTACCTCCTTTATAGCATCGTCCTGGGCCAGCCCCATGTATGGGGACTTCCTCCTCTGACTCTTGTGGGATCTATCAGGTGGCACTCGCATAGAACATTTTCCATGTATTTGCATTACTTCACCATCTACATGTTGGTGTTTTGAGGATAGGGATTCTGTGTTAGACATCTTTCCTTCATGTTGCCTTGGATGTAATGAGAACTGACATAATTGTCGGTTGACTTAAAATAGATTTTTATGGTTGAAAATAGGCAGAGAAATGCTACTAATGTTTCTCCAAAGGCAACACCCATAAGAGCCTGCCTGGAATGAGTGAAAGGATAAGGGGTGTTATTATATGTGCTAATTAAAAATTTCAAAGTAACTCGAAGGGATATTTATCAAAGAAAAAAGCAAGCTCTGAATTGATTTAGTACGTTTGTAATATAACTATATTGAAGGATGGGGGAAGAATGTGTGTATTGGGGTGAGGAACGCAGGAAGAGAACTAAATTCTCATCTTCCACAGTAGTAAGAAGTTGATATATAATTTCAAACATGGAAAAAAGTAAATTTTGCAGCATAAACATTATTTTGATCCATGAATGTAAATAGCAAAAGAGCTAAAAAAAATTTTAACAAATGGTCTCTGGGCTTTTTTTTCTTTTCTCTTTGAGTCCCTCTGAGAGCAAATCTTAGTCTCTTAATTTTAAATGGCTCCTAGAAATAGAGATATTTCCAATCATATACCTCTTAATTTGGAAGGAGGAGTGTGGGCAAGATTAGAGAAAGGAAGTGTTTGCGATGGTCCATGTGAGAAAGGCTGAGTCCCTGGACAAGGGCAGCAACTGTGGAGTGGGAGAATGTGGCTGAATTTAAAAGCTATTTAGGAGGTAGCTTTACAGAACTTGGTAGCTACCTAGAGTGAGGGAGTTGTAGGACCCACAGATGAACCAGGTTTCCAGTACAGTCTCTGGATGGATGAAGGAGGAAGAACAGGTTTATGGGAGAAGAAAAAATCAGCTCAGTTTGAAAGATCTTGAACTTGCAGCGCTGGGGGGACGATGGAATAGAGCTGTCTTGTAGGCACGTGTACTTACAGGTGGGATATGAAAGAGGGAAGAATAGGGAAAGGAGCCACTTCCTGGCAGGAATAATGAGTCCTGGTCATCAGGAGAGGATGGGATTTTTGCTTCATGGTGGGGCAGAGAAGAACATATTTGGCACCAAGCTGATCCATAAGGACATCTCTTCTTTCTTCCCTGCCCACTTCTAATGGTAAGTAGACAATGTAGCTGACCTATTTAAGTAGGGCTTGGTGACCAGAGGCTAAGATTCCCCAAGGGAGAGGATTGGGCTTACCCCCAACCCAACCTCCCCGCTAAGCCACCTAGACCAGTAGAGGTGCTAGCTGAGGGTGAGGGGAATCTAGAATTGGTAGTAGAGGAGGAGATGGAGTGTGGCTTTGAAAGCAGCTGCAGAGGCAATGACTGTAACTTGCTCTCCCCCCACAACATTCTTGTAAGATTCTCCAGATGAAGGAACCAACCAGAAATCTGGGGGAGCTAATCCCACAGAGAGTGAATTTACTATCAGAAGCAAGTGAATCCTGGTTATATAGGGGGTGGGCCGTGGTGGATGCCATGGTGCGCTGCTCAGATTCCCCCGTTAGGACCAAGATGTCCATTCTCCAGCTGCCAGAACTGGCTGTTGACAACTTAGCTCTGAATCCTTTTAGAATTGTCCTCAGCCAAAGAGAGGTGACTTGAACAAGTTTATGTCCTCCAGCCTGCATCCAATGACTCACTGATGGTGGGATACAAATGCCCAGCATTCAGGACAAGTCTGAAGGGCCCTCCCAGCCCTGGAGCTCCCAGGGATGGGCCGTTGCAACGGCACAGGAGGCCAGCTGCTCCTGCGGCTCAGTGCGGCTACCTTCACCGTGTGCCTCCTGCACACAAGCCTCTGCCTCAGAGTCCCTGTCCCCGGGAACCTACCCCACACAGCAGAGCCATGCAATGAGCTAAATCCTCCCTCATTCTCAGGAGGAAGTCAACAGATAATATCTAAAAGTGATAAGATCAATACATAAAGGTGTAAGCGTATTGTCTAGAGTTACACAGGCAACCACCAGGAGAACTAAAAATAACAATGATGAAAAATACTGTGTCTGTAAAATGTGACTGTGTATCGATGAGGTGGGAGACTTGTTTTTCCTTCTAAGATTTCCTGAACTACCTAAATTAATGTGATATGCAAATAGTACTTTGACTCAAATCTAATTTTAATATTAAAAAAGACTCTTAGAAACAACTAACTATGGAGAAATTATGGAATGAGGCAGAGAGAAGTAATAACGCTTTATTCAGAGGATGTGGCGTAGAATTCAGACACTGCCTCTGTGTCTGGATGTAGGTCACTTCCTCTTTCAGAGCCTTAGTTTTCTCATCTGTCAAGTGGGAATAAAATAATATTAGATAAAACCACTCAAGATCATTGTGAGGTGTAAGCAAAATAATGAAAGTGAAAATGCTAAGTCAAGCTCCAAAGAGCTATGCTATGTGGGAGAAAGAAGTACATGGTAGAGGCACTAGCATTGCACGAGAGAACACAAAAGAGTGGTTAATTCTGGCTGTGAATGAAAATTGCCTCATGGAGGCAGGTTCCCTTGAAGTTGGCCTGAAGAAAAATGGAAGGTTTGACAGGTAGATAAGGAGCAGTGGGGAGAAGGGAGAATTTATCTTATTTTCAAAGTAATCTTTTTGAATTCTATTAATCAAAGCAATCCATAGACATAATTAAAAAGCAACAATTCAGAAGGGTTTATAATCTCCCTCGCCTCCTTCCTGGCTTTGTTCCAGGGTCACCTTTGTCAATGAGCCCTTCCCTGACCTTGCTATTTAAAACTGCAGCTCTGGCCCCACCTGGCCCCTCTTATCCTGCTTTATTCTTTCCTCGTAGCACTCATCCACTTCTAACATGCTATAACTTATTTCCTATGTCATGGTTTCTTGTCTCTTTCCCCTGACCAGAATCTGAGCTCCACGAGGACAGGCATTTTATCTGTTCTGTTCATATCCCAAAAGTGTCTGTCTACCCAAGGCCTCACACATTGCAGGGACTCAGTAAATAGTAATTAGATAAATAAAAGCTATAAAACAATCTTGTTGACACTACTGTTCCTCAAATCCCCAAATCAGAGGCACTTATTTTTTTATTTATTTTTATTTTATTTTTTTAGAGACAAGGTCTCATTGTGTTGCCCAGGCTAGTCTTAAACGTCTGGACTCAAGTGAGCTTCAGCCTCCCAAGTAGCTGGGATTACAGGTGTATACCTGGCCAGCGCCACTTGCTTTAAACACACACACATACACACACACACACACACACACACACACACACACACACCAAAACAACAGTGTATTATTTTGGAAAATTTTAAACACACAAAGAAAGAGAGAATTGTACGGTGAACCCCGTGAACCTACCGTCCACTTTCCACAATTGTCAGCATTTGGCCAGGCTTGTTTCTCTATCCTGCTTTATTTTGGGAGGAGGGGGGAGTGGTATTTTAAACCAAATCCTAGACATAATCTTATTTTACCTAGAAAGACTTCACTTTGCCTCTAACTATAAAAGATATTTTAAAATCTATCCACCATAACAATAATTTATTATTATACCTAAGAAAATTAACAACTTCTTAGTATCATCTTGTATCCAGTTCATAATAAAATTTTCCTGATTGTCAAAAATTGTCCTAACAGAGGATCCCGGCTGGGCCCTGTGACTCATGCCTGTAATCCTAGCACTCTTGGACGCTGAGGCAGGAGAATCGCTTGAGCCTAGGAGTTGGAGGTCGCAGTGAGCTACGATGACACCACTGCACTTTAGCCAGGGTGACAGAGAGAGACTTTGTCTCGCCTCTGCCATTGATATGTTAGAGAAACGAGGTCAGTTGTCCCATGGAATGTCCTATATTCTGGATCTGACTGATTGCTTTCTTGTGGTGTCCTTTAACTTGCTCTCCAGAGGCAACTTCTTTTACCAGTTTCTACTTTTAGTTCTTTTTGTGATTATCTTGGTATCTCCAAATGCTTTGTTCCTTGATTTAGCTATCACGAGGGATGCAAATTTAGCTTGCTCGCCCCACCCCCCTCCTTCTAACATAATTTGGTCACTAATCTCCGCTCCTCCACTAGTCACCTCTCTGATTTCAGACAGCATCCTGGAATCTCTGTTTGCTGTTCCGTCAACCAAGATCGCATCTCTTGTTGAAGACATTCATGCTTGGATGATGCCCTCCACCTACCTCTTCTTCCTTTTATTTTTCCCCTACTTTTTCTTGTTTATTTATTTTGTTAATAGACAAACAAAAATTATATACATTTATTGTGTAAAATATGATGTTTTGAATTATGTATACATTGTAGAATGGCTAACTAAAGCTAACTAATATGTATTACCTCATATAATTTTTTGTGTGGTAAGAACACATAGAATCTACTTTCTTAGCAATTTTCAAGTATGCAATACATTGTTATTAACTATAGTCACCATGTTATACAAAAGATCCATTGAATTTATTTCTTCTAACTAAAGTTTTGTGTCCATGGACCAACATCTCTCCAGTCCCCACTCCTATTACCAGCCCCTTATAACCATCATTCTATTCTCTGTTTCTATGAGATCAGCTTTTTTAGATTCCACACATAATTGAGATCATGTGATATTTGTCTTTCTGTGCCTGGCTTATTTCACTCAACATAATGTCTTCCAGGTTTATCCATGTTGTCACTCTGTCACCCTGGGTAGAGTGCCGTGGCATCAGCCTAGCTCACAGCAACCTCAAACTCCTGGGCTCAAGCGATCCTCCTGCCTCAGCCTCCCGAGTGGCTGGGACTACAGGTGCATGCCACCACGCCCGGCTAATTTTTCTATTCTTAGTAGAGACAGGGTCTTGCTCTTGCTCAGGCTGGTCTTGAACTCCTGAGCTCCAGTGATCCTCCCGCTTCGGCTTCCCAGAGTGCTACCATTACAGGCATGAGCCACCACACCTGGTGTATTTTCTTTTTTTCTTTTTCAAGGCTCAATAGTATTCTATTGTGTATATATACCAAATTTTTTTTTTATCCATTCATCCACTGATAGACACTTAGGTTGATTCCATATCTTGACTATTATGGTAATGCCACAATGAACATGGGAATGAAGATATTTCTTCAACATACTGATTTCATATCCTTAGGATATATACCCAAAAATGATATTGCTAGATTATATGGTAATTCTATTTTTAATTTTTTGAGAAACCTCCATACCATTTTGCATAATGGCTACACTAATTTACATTCCCACCAGCAGTGTACAGGGTTTCCTTTTCTCCACATTCTCACCAACACTTGTTATCTTGTCTTTTTGACAGTAGCCATTCTAACAGGTGTGAGGTGATCTGTCACTGTGGTTTTAATTTACATTTCCCTATTCTTCTTCTTTTTTACTTTTCAACCTCTGTCAGCTAAAACTTTAGTTTTTTTTTTTTTTTTTTGAGACAGAGTCTCACTCTGTTACCCAGGCTAGAGTGCCGTGGCGTCAGCCCAGCTCATAGCAACCACAAATTTCTGGGCTCAAGCAATCCTCTTGCCTCAGCCTCCCAAGTAGCTGGGACTGCAGACATGCGCCAGCACACCTGGCTAATTGTTCTATATATTTTTAGTCGTCCAGCTAATTTCTTTCTATTTTTAATAGAGACAGGGTCTCACTCTTGCTCAGGCAGGTCTCAAACTCCTGAGCTCAAACGATCCACCCGTGTTGGCCTCCCAGAGTGCTAGGATTACAGGTGTGAGCCACCGTGCCCAGCAGAACTTTAGTTTTAAGTTTTCCACGTGGATAACATATTCTTTTCTGAAATCACAATTTAGTCTTCTGTGCCTTGGCAATGAATTTATTCTAAAATTGTAAGATATAATAATTGAACATTTATATTAATATGGCTTTTCAGATTTAATTCACTGTAGAGCCAAAAGATATCCTTTGATTTCTACTTTACGGGGTCGATGTTAGAACCCTCTTGCCAGTCAAAGAATGTTTTTAGTTTTATGTTAAAATAGATCCTTCTTTTTCACACTCCACCAATCGTACAAAATCATGTCACATTTTAACTTGTTTTATATTTGGTCCATGTCAGGAATGGTATTAGCAATTGTAGTTTGAATTGATCATTCCAGACTCACATCATTCATAGGGAACCATTTTCTATTTTCTGAACAATGACAGAGGAGAGAAAGCACCTGGTAGTTTCAAAAAACTAAAAATAGTCCTTTTGAATGGGAAATGAGGCTCGAACGGTAAACTCAAGCCACATAATGAAAGCCTTAAATGCCACGCCAAGGAATTTGGACTTTGTAGGTCCTAGGAAGTTCTTGAGGATTTTTAAGGAATTCAAGGTACTTGGGCTAAGCCTTCTTGGAAGTAATCCACCAAAGAGGGTGGCCTGCCAGGGCAAGGGAACTCCAGTACCATTAGTTGCTCCCATAGTGTTCGCCATGTCAGGGAGCTATGTGGTCAGAGCATCCCAGAGGGCCTCCAAAGAACTCATCAATGGCTCCATGAAAGTGCTACATTTTTTTTTTTAATCCATCAGACTCTGCTTGATAGACAGTGCCACATTTGAATCCCTGAAGCTCAGTCCTGGACCCTGGGTAAGAACCCCGATCAACATTACCTTCCTCTAAGACTGCATATGAGTCATCATTTATTTAGTTTTATTTAAATTGACGGACATTTGAGTAGTTCCAATCGCATTTCTTTTTTTACTATAATAAACAACTTTGCAAAGACAATTGTTTTATTTATATCTTTGCATCCTTGGGAGAAATTTATAACTTAAGAACTTCCCCCACCTTGGGAGAAATGTATAATTTAAGAACTGCTGCCAGGCGCGGTGGCTCACGCCTGTAATCCTAGCACTCTGGAAGCTGAGGCGGGTGGATCGTTTGAGCTCAGGAGTTCGAGACCAGCCTGAGCAAGAGTGAGACACCCTGTCTCTACTAAAAATAGAAAGAAATTAGCTGGACAACTAAAAATATAGAAAAAATTAGCCGGGTATTGTGACACATGCCTGTAGTCCCAACTACTTGGGAGGCTGAGGCAGGAGGATTGCTTGAGCCCAGGAGTTTGAGGTTGCTGTGAGCTAGGCTGACGCCATGGCACTCACTCTAGCCAGGGCAACAAAGTAAGATTCTGTCTCCAAAAAAAAAAAAAAAAAAAGCTGCTAGAGCTGCTAGGTAAAGCATGTATAATCTCTTCCTTCCTTCCTTTCTTCCTTCCTTCCTTCCTTCCTTTCGCCAGGGCTACCAGGCTAGAGTGCAGTGGCATCATCATAGCTCGCTGAAACCTCAAACTCTTGGGCTCAAGTGATCTTCCTGCCTCAGCCTTCTGAGTAGCTGGGACTATAGCCGCACGCCACCACCAGGCCAAGCTAATTTTTAAACATTTTGTAGAGACAGGGTCTTTGTGTTGCTCAGGCTGGTCTTGAACTCCAGGCCTTAACCAATCCTCCCACCTTGGCCTCCCAAAGTGCTAGGATTACAGGTGTGAGCCACTATGTCTGGCCCGTCATTTGTTTCTTCACTTTGTTATGTACCTTTGTACACGAGAATACAATTTTAAATTGTACATAGATCCATGCAATGGGTATTATGCTTTTATTCATCCTAAATCTAACACTCAACAGTTTTATGATTTAGTTACTCTGATTTAACTTCTGTGGCCCAGTTTGCTTATCTGTAAAATGGGCCATCACTTTTTTCCTATCCTTATGTGTTTATGACTACAAATTAAGATTGATTTATTTCATATTACAGACTTCCAGATAATGGGTAGGAAATATGGAGAATAATGCTCTGAGCATTACATATCAGAGCACACAGATGTTAGTCAGACCCTGCAGGTTAGAGAGAGGCTACAGGGATAAACTGAACAAACCAGAGTTGGCTCCGGGTTGAACAAGAAAGCAAGCAGCAAATATTTCCCCGACTATAATTGTGGGCTCAGCCTCTGTTGCTGATAAAGACTTGACAATTAAAATGAACTTTGAGCAGTTCTAAACATACAGATTAAGAACCTTCTGCATGTAGAATTAGGATTATGACACAAGATGTAGCCTTATGCAGTCTGGTGTGGGGCAAGAGTACCTTGCCCCACAGAATTGAGATGGGATGAGAAAAGAAACTATTCCTTTAATTATAATGACCAAGGAATTTACAAATTCCTTCACAAGGAAGAACTAGAAATTGTTATCAGAGTCCCCCATTATGTACCTTTGGTAGGGTATCTCATTTCTTTCTTTTTTTTTTTCTTTCTTTCTTTAGAGACAGAGTCTCACTCTGTTGCTCAAGCTGGCTCACAGCAACCACAAACTCGTGGGCTCAAGTGATCCTCATGCCTCAGCCTCCGGAGTAGCTGGGACTACAGGCGTGTGCCACACGCCCAGCTAATTTTTTCTATTTTTAGTTGTCTAGCTAAATTTTTTTTATATTTTTAGTGGAGACAGAGTCTCGCTCTTGCTCAAGCTGGTCTCAAACTCCTGAGCTCAAGTGATCCTCCTGCGTCGGCCTCCCAGAGTGCTAGGATTACAGGTATGAGTCACTGTACCTGGCCCACATATATTTATTTTTAAATTAATGTAAAAGAAAATATGTATACTGTGAAAGAGTGAGCTTAGTCATACTCACAAGGCCTTTCATTCTCTTCATAAAGAGGCATTGTTATATAGATATTTTTGAAATGGTTAGATTCTGCTGAACTATTAGATGCAAGATTCTGAAGAGGTAAACCAGATAAACAGTCACCTGACACACCATTATTTTAGTCTCATTTTCATCTGGGTATGCTATACTTTATAAAAATCACTTTGAAAAGGAGACAGTATTATATAAAAGTCATTTATTACAATTCCCTAGATCAGTAATTCTCAACCTGGCTAACTACCTGAGAAGTTTTTTAAAAAAATGCTGATGTCTGTCCCAACCCCATATTAATTAAACTGAAGTCTCCAGAGGTGGGAAGAATGCTCCCTAAGTGAAAATACTGTACAAATAGATAAAAAGGGCTGATAGGGCATTGCACAAAAAGTGAGGTCTGTTAGGACTTAGAGGATATTTGCATACACAACGAAACATGCCAAGCCAAGGCATGGTGCATAATTCAAGTATTCCCTTCCAAACCTACACAAGTTTTGGTGTATTATCTAGTTGTTTCTGGAAAGAATTTTTTGGAGGAAGTATTCAGCTATTTTTTGAATACTATTTTGTTGAAAAATATTCAGGAAATTTCCCCTCAAGAAATATTTATTTATTTTCTTTTCTTTTCTTTTTTTTTTTTTTTTTTAGAAAGAGTCTTGCTCTGTCACCCGGGGCTAGAGTGCCATGACATCAGCCTAGCTCACAGCAACCTCAAATTCCTGGGCTCAAGTGATCCTCCTGCCTCAGCATCCTGAATAGCTGGGACTACAGGTGTGTGCCACCATGCCCAGCTAATTTTTTCTATTTTAATTGCCTTGCTAATTTTTTTCTATTTTTAATAGAGACAGGAGTCTCACCCTTGCTCAAGATGGTCTCAAACTCTGGAGTTCAAGTGATCCTCCTGTCTCGGCCTCCCATGGTGTTAGGATTACAAGCATGAGCCACTGTGCCCGGCCGGGAAATGTTCTGATTCGCAGCATGGGACATAGAGCCTGGGCACCCTTCAGCAGCTTCCCACTATACTCAGAACAGAAACTATACCCTTTACCATGGCTGGCCTGCAAGGCCCGGCATAACATGCTCTCTCCTTGTCTGGACTGACAGCCACGTTTAATGCCACCTCCCCACATTTTTATAATGCTTCAGCCACACTGGGCTTCTTTCAACTTCTCCTACTTGGGAAACTGAGGTTTCTCCATGCTATTCCCTCTGCCTGGGTTAAGTCCTCCCACCTTTCCTGTTGCTCATTCTTATCCATCCTTCAGAGATCACTTCCTCGGGGAGCTTCCCTGACACTCTCTCTATGCCATAATCCACCTTGTCTCTAAATTAGACACCATCTTCTCTCCAGCACCTACACATGGCACACACTAGGCACTCAATAAGCATTTGTTGAATGAGTGACTAAAAGACTGCTTGAAGGTAGTGTGGGGTGGTGGAAAGAAGTCTGAATTTTACCACAAAAGGCCAGGTTCTAGATGAGGCTCTATTCCTGAGTGATCTTGGGCAATCCCTTAAATGTTCTGAAACTATTTCTTTGTCTCTAAAATAGAGGTAATAGACAGGCCCGGTAGCTCACACATGTAATCCCAGCACTTTGGGAGGCTGAGGAGGAAGGATAGCTTGAGCCCAGGAGTTAAAGACTAGTCTGAGCAACATAGCAAGATCCCATCTCCATAAAAAATTAAAAAATAGCTGGGTATGCTGGGGCACACATATAGTCCTAGCTACTTGGGAGGCTGAGGCAGGAGGCTCACTTGAGCCTGGGAGTTGGAGGTTACCAGGAGTGGTGATTTCACCACTGCACTCTAGCCTGAGCAACAGAGAAAAATCTTGTCTCAAAAATAGAGATAGTATCTGCCCTACTTAGTTCACAGTGTTCCTGTAAATATCAAATGGAAGCTGGTATACAAAAGTGTCTTAATAATGATAAAATGCCACAGCAAATATAAGTTGATGTACTATTCACAGACTCAAAAGGAAATCACATATATTCGATCAGCAAAATATGTTTGAAATACTGAATTATTGATACTGTACCACA
>CAUYSK010008424.1:0-50930 GCA_963575035.1 Avahi laniger
GCCACCATGCCCGGCTAATTTTTTCTATATATTTTTAGTTGTCCAGATAATTTCTTTCTATTTTTTTTTTAGAAAGATGGGATCTCGCTCTTGCTCAGGCTGGTCTCGAACTCCTGAGCTCAAACAATCCCCCCAGCTTGGCCTCCCAGAGTGCTAGGATTACAGGCGTGAGCCACCGCGTCTGGCTGGCTTTTTTTTTTTAATTTCTCATTGTTAAAAATGAGGCAATTCAAGAAGCTCACACTCTTTGAATTGGAATCTACCTCAAGTGCCTCTATGAATATGCCACACAAAGGAGACGGTTTCCTTGGCAATAGGAATGCTGCAAAAAACACACAGAAAGGATGGAAACATTTGCTCCCTGCCCCTGTCCCCAGTGCCCGTCAGCCCTGCTGTTTGCCAGGCTCAGAAAGCACACTTGAGACGAGAGTTACACATCTTGATTGGCTGCCATTGATGGCCATTGACTGCAAGACCCACTACCAACCACTTGCTCTATTTGTCCGTTAATGGAAACAGTTCAGCTGTGGAATGGTTATTTTCTTATTACTGCCTTTAGCTGTTGTTTCCTAGATATTAAAATAGAGAAAGGGAAATTGGGTTTTAAGAAGTGTATGTGTGTGAGAATGTGATTGTTCAGATGAGCTAATTTTAAATGACTGGTAGCATTTATTTTTAAATTTCAGTCTCTGAAATCTGAATATAAGATATTGTTTAAATTCTGCCAGGATATAATGCCATGTTTGGTGACAGGCGTGGAAAACAATGTACTAATTTGGCAGTAGTTATGACACACTTATTAAGTGTACTTCTAAATAAGCCCCATGAGCTCAAATGGTGTCCTCTCTCTACTAAAAATGGCAAGACAAGTATAGACATGTGAATTTATAGATAGGTGAATCTACTGAAGTCTCATTTCAGGGACATTATTCAGCAGGCATGGAGATCAACTGATATGATTTTCAGTCCTAAACTCTGACTGTGCCCTAGGAAATCAGTAATCCCATCTCACCTTGGGGTCCAAAGCTTGTTCTCTTCCCAATCCAATTTATCTCTCTTACCTGTATCTTTCCTTCCTCAGAACAACGACTGAGAATATGCATATATAGTTGTTGATTTCTAAATTATTATGCTGCTGATCTTATCAGTTATTGAAGGATGTTTAGTGTGCTGTAGACTTGTTCTTTTTCTGGGTAATTGAACCACCTGTTCAGCTTGGAATTCTAGGAATTTACAGGTTTGCCAATATATTTATTGTCTCTTATTCAGGAAGAACATAAGGAGAAAAGATAAGAGAATTAGCTTCCATTTTTTTCTATTTTTTTTTTTGCATTGGTTTAAACAACTAAAATTTATTTTCTCATAGTTGTGGAGCCTAGAAGTCCATAATCAAGGCATCGGCACATTTGATTTCTTCCGGAGCCTCTCTCCTTGGCTTGCGGATATCTGCTCGTCTTTTTAAACTGAAGAATTGAAGAACTATATTAAGTATGGAAAAGCCATATGCTTTACCAAAGTGTTCTTCTAATTTTGTCAGCAAATACTAGCACTCTGGATTGTGTTTACAGCTGGAGTTAACCAGAATTGAAACAGCAATCCTGTGTTCCTTCCCATTTTGAGCCACTGTACTGTAAGAATTACATTACACCTCCAGAGACTAGGTGGCATGTATTAAACATTACATCGAATCTTAGAGTGTTTATAAATGAATCTTAAAAATATAAAAAAAATGCCAGGGTTTATTTAAAAGGTTGGAAAAAACAGACTAAAAAGACACCAAAAAAGCCTTTTTCTTTTTTTCTCCTTTTGTTGCTGCTGTGGTTGTTGTTCGTTTGTGGTGACAGTATCTGACTGCAAATTATGTGAAGCGGTCACACCAGCTCTCAGCATCCCCTGGAGCTGTCTTCCCATCTCCGCTCATGCTCATGGCCCTCAGGGTCTGTGGCATTGTCTCGAAGACTGGATACTTGAATCCTGTCCATTTGCCTCGTGGTGACAGCCAGTGCTTGTATGAAAACTGCCATCTGGCTCTTTCTGTAGATTTGTAGCAGAAGCCTCAGTTGGGTTTGGGGGTTGTGAGATTCTCCAGAGAAGGCTGAGCCTCTTTGAAATCACTACAGATGGCTTTATTTGGGGAGCTAGCAGGCATGGAAGTAGGAGTAGAAGCAGAGAAATAAATCAGCTGGGGGTTTGATGTCTGCTGTTCTTAAAAGAACTTGAGATGAACTTCATCGATTGATTAGGACTGTATTATGCATGTGGAAGAATTTGGAGGCACTGTGAAAGTAAATTGAAACTTTAAAGACTTTGAAATCAAAGAGCCCATCACAGCACTGTGGAAATTAGACTTTTCCTAAGGAAATGTGTGGATGTGATGTAAAGTAGCCATGGCAAAAATGCAGTTTCATGGTGTCTAAATCATTGTTTCTCAAGAGATGTTCCACCTGCATTAGGATTGACAGGGTGCTGAAGGAGCTTATAAAAAATGCAGATAACTAGGTCTTCCGAACTGCTAAGGGCTGGGTACCACCTCTCCCTAAGGATTACTCAGTTTTGTGGGGAGGGTGTATTTCTCCAGTCTCTTTGAAAGGCTTTTTTCCCCCTAAATGTAACAAATTCTAATGCTCAGGCAGATCAGCTTTTCTAAAATGCATTCTGAAGCAATTAATATACCATTAATATTTAAAAACGACTGGCCTAAAGCTAATCTACTTTGAGAATTCTTCTTGAGTTTTATTTTCTTCCCTACGTTCAAAGGAATCCGTGCTGGCAAGAATACCATTGGGTTCAAACTGGGGGCAAATTTTCCTCCACATTTTCAAAAGCAATCTAGGTTGTCAAGAATACTATTGATACAGCAAATGTTTTACCTCTCCATTTTTAGGGATGTGTTCAGAGATGATTAAGACTAGAAGGTGGATGAGTAGTTAGAGGTAGGTAAAACAGATGAAAAAGTGACATCTGGCTAGCGATTTTTAGCTGCTTGTAAGACAAAGCTACTCATAAGCTATTCATCAGACCCCTGTGCCTTCAAGGGTACGTTCACACCACTCACATGAACACAGGACTTTTCTGTTTGAGAATAGCGCTACTGCTCCATCTCCTCCCTGTGCCTTGGTACCATGGAGGTGACCCTTTGAGGCTGTCAGCAAAGTTTGTGATCCACTTTGTTGTTTTTTTATTTTTGTACTCTGGTTTTAAAGGGCATATTTTAATATACTCTGAGGGAAAATGATCTGAGTGGAATTGAAGCCAATGAGGTACTTTATTTTTAAATGATGGAAATGGAAGCTAAGATAAAATGGACTTCTAGTATGTGGAGACTAGAAAGACTAGCACCACAGCCACCAATGATTTCATGACTTGAAATCTTGTGGAGGATTGTCTGGAACTGCAGTTTGTACACAAAGTTTTTTAAAAGTCTCAATATGTGTGTAACAGTCACCTGTCTCTCATTGATGTGCCTCACAAAGGGTGTCCCTGCCATGCTTGTCACTATGCAATTACACTATTAAGGTAAAGAGCTGTTCCCTAAACCCATGGAACCACATGGAGCTTGGATAGTGACCTAAATGGTAACCCAGCATATTGGTTTTAAAAATTGTAAGTCCTAGAGGGGCCACCGTAAAATTGAATACTTAATACAGAAGTGAATTTAGTACATTGATCATGAGTTTGAAGGTACAACTCACTTTAGGGGCAATTTAGAGGTGTAAGTAGGGGCATCTCACAGCACTAGTATGGAAATCATGTCTTAAATTAAGTCATTTAAAAAATTTTTTATCACCTATTAATATTTGTGGAACTATTCAGAAATTCTTCAGCAACAGTAAAATTTGACTAATGATTGTTTGAAAGTTCAAACATGATTTTAAGAGAAGATTGAATTGCTGAGGATGAAATTGCTAAAATGAAAATGTACATTTAGAAAATATAACTTGCTCTATGAAATGAAATTGTTAATGTTTTTCTTGTTCCATAGGAAAATATGGTGAAAGTTTTAACTTTTGTTGGTAACCTAAAAATATAAGGTTGATGAAAAATAACATTTGATTTTAGTCCCTATGAAATCTCATAGAGACACATATATTCATCAACAGAAATTATAACAGTATTATATGCATACTTTGTATGATAAATAATATTTTTGGAATGTTTATTTTTAATATTATGGTTTTGATTTTAAAAGTTGACAGCTTGTACTAAAAATTTAAAAGTTGTGAATGACATAAAGTGATGTAGCAAAAGATTTTATCTATTTTTTTCCTACAAGTATTTTTTTTTTCTTCCAGGGCTGATATATGCCCCTGGCCTTCTGGGTTAAATTTGGATCCTTATGTGCTTTCTTCCATGTACCCCTATGGGGAGATAGCTGCCTTAGAACTACAGGGAGTGGAGGTCAGGGATTGGCCTCAGAAAGTGACACACCTATATCCTTTACTCTAGATGACCCTCTTAAACATCCTTTTCTTTGACCACAAAAGAGGTTACTAAGAAAAGAGAATTGCAGAGCAAAAAGGGGACCCTAGATAATGTTGTGTGAAGTTTTAGTTTTCTGTTTGCACGTATAGGCATTTTATTTTTTTCTAAATGATTGTGGAGAGATAAATCTAAGTCCACCACTTTGCTAAAAAAATTATAGTTCTATTTTTTGTATATGAAGGATAGAAGTCCATATAAGCATAGATACACAGTCTGTAAAGGAATTTTACCTTCTTACTTAGTGTAGTAAAGAGTTTACCACTCATTATTTCCAAAACCTCTTCACTTCACAGGATCTGAAGTAATGTTTTATAGTCTATTGATGAAATATAAAGTTACAACATCAGAACTCAAATCATGAACAATACATTATGTTCTCACATGTCTACTATTGCCGAAGGGCAAGAAAAATCAGCTTAGGTGAATTTTTTAAAAGTGAAAATTTATCCTTTTAAGTAACTGAACCTAAATTTTACATAGAAATTTTGCAGAAATTATTTCACTTTCACACTTTACTAAGCAGTATATACACTGAACATACTGTTTGTTCTTATGTTATGTATCCTGAGACTACCCTTCTTTTTCCTGGTTTGT
This sequence comes from Avahi laniger, assembly GCA_963575035.1. NCBI lineage: Eukaryota > Metazoa > Chordata > Mammalia > Primates > Indriidae > Avahi > Avahi laniger. The sequence continues at coordinate 5,077 of CAUYSK010008424.1, forward strand.
GTCTATCAAAATGTCAAATTCTAAGCAGGATTGCCTTGCCCCCATTTTTTCCCTACTGTTATTTGGGTTGAGAGAGTGATAACAAAGCTTGTTAGAAACGTGTCTGAGATCGATTCTGAGTGATAGCTAAGAGCCTTGGCTAAGAAGGAGGAAGGCAGTAGGGAAATAGTGTGAAGCGTAGTTAACTAGTTCCTCTCTTTTGCGCTGAGTCCTTCGATGTATTGCATAAGGGAAGCATCGGGATACTGAATTCAGTCAGCAAGGCTTGTTGTCACTTGGTCATAGCTGGAATACAATTTTGCACAGATTTTCTTGCCAAGTAACAAAACTCCACCATTCCAGGAAACAAAGAGATGACATGTAAAAATGTAAATGAAAGCAGAGTGCTTTCAATGCTTATTAAATTAAATTGAATGCAAGTAGTTTCCTCCTACTGAGATAAAAGATAAGAAAGATAGAAAAGACAAAAATAAGTCCTTTTAAATAGGTTGGCTTTGATAATTATTACATATAAACAATTTATTCTACATAATGGAATAGTTAAGCATAAGAACTAAGGAATTCAATTACTTGGGTTCAAATCTCTGCCATTTATAGCTGTGTGACCTTGAACAAATTAACCACTCTGTGCCTCATTATTCTCATATGTAAAATGAAAATAATCCCAGGACTAGCTCCTTAAAGATTAAGTACAGTAATGCACGTAAGTGGCACTTAGTGCTTGACACATAGGGAGCAATGACTGAGAAATAACATAGCTGCGGGTACCACACAGAACCTGTACAAGAGCTGGGCAGTGATTCTGAAGAGTCTGAAAACTTTGAATTCTAAATCCCTTTCTACCACTTACCCGTAGTATCCAATAGCCAATGCAGTGGAACATTCCATGCAGTGATCTTCCATTGAAAATTTAACTTTCTGGATTTTAAATGATTAATCATACACAGCTAGAATCATGTTTTTATTCTTTGAAAACAGGGCATTTTGAATTCTATTCCTTTGGTAAAATATAGGTACATTGTTCTGCCAAATTCCATTCTGGAACTAATTTGTAAATCTCCACCAGTTGGAGTGGTAATGGCACACTTGCTTAAGGTAATGTTGAATGCAGCAAGGAGATGCCAATCTCATTATTGATGTTAACAAGAGAAGCTTTGCTATTTAAAAAAAGAAGTGGTAGCAGCCCTATCACGAAATAAAACAATCAGGTGCTAATTCGTTTCTTTGCCTGCTCTAGATGCCACTGTATGTGAGGGATTATCATGGAAAATACATTCTTGCTGGAATTTGGAGCCTTTAGGCATTTGATGTGCCAATTGCCTTCACTTGGTTCTAGTCTGTAATTTATCATTGTAGTGTCCTACCCTGCTCAAATGTGCCCTTTGTGGGCAGAGGCAAAGCTAATATACTTTCCAAGTATTTGAATTGCTTCAATAAATCACAGCTGCCACTGTAAGCAGTTTTATCATTTGCCAGAACAATAAGTCATCATCTTGCTTTATATACGGAATGCTCTCCAAGACTTTTATTTGTGTAAATTGTAATGCATCATAACCCATTTCCTAAAATAAAATTAGAAAGCTCATTATATATATGTACACATGTGTGTGTGGATGAGTGTGTGTGTGTGTGTGTGTGTGTGTGTGTGTGTGTATTTAAGATGCAAGGAAGTATTCCAAGCAAATAGTGTAAGCTCACCAAGAAATGGGGACACTTTTTATTCTGCTCAATTTTATAGCAATTTATTTCTTTATTATTATTACAGCGATGTGAGCATTAAATGCTTTCAATTGAGGTTAAATTTCATTTGGCTTTTTACTGCTCCAGTGTCTCAGTGAAACTAGTCCACAGAGAAATAGGGCTAAGCACAAATTGTTCCTGTCATGTGTCTGTCATGTGTGACATGAAGAAACCTGCTGCTTAACATGCTGACCACCTCAGTTGACACCTCTATAGACAGACATTCTAATAAATCAAGCTGCAGAATCAAATTTTTCCCCACAGTGGTCTCTGGGACTGACTTTCAATCTCTATTTTATCATAACCAAATCCGGATTCAGTATGCACCTGATTCAAACACTTTAGGATTCCTGAGAAAGAAAATTTGTTCCATAACAATACCATGTCTTCACTCCCCAATAAGGAAAACATAATTTAATTTTAATACTGTTTCAGGACTCAAATCAGCCCGATGAACAATAAAGTGTGCTCTTTTTATTGGCTCGACTGAAAAACTGCTAAATACTTATAAACTAATTTGCCATCACTTCTTATGTGATAAGAAAATGCTTTTGTTTGTAATTGCCTCAATAGTTCACACCAAGCAGAAGAAAAAAAGTTTATAAAGAAACCAGGTTTTATAATTAGAAATTAATTTATTTGTTTCAAAGCCAAGTGTTTTCCCATGCACATTGTAATATTTGAATTAGCTTTAATTCTTTCTACATTTATTATCAAGAAGGGACTTACATGTCTTGTCATGGAATTTCAGGTATTTCCACACAGTTCTCTCTGTTTGCAATGGCTATTTATTTTTATATTAAACTACTCAATAACTGTTATTAAGAACTTCACAGATCCCCTCTTTAGGCCTGATGAAAGGATGTCTCTAAACCAGCATTTCCTAACCTCTGGTGGTCCCATAGTAACCCTTAAACAAAACTGTAGGCCCATCAGTCCTTGAACATCATTGTTAGTCGGCATCGCAACTCTCTCACCATCCCCAGTCTCGTCAGGGTGCACCCCACGATTTCACCTTCTCATCACCCCCACTCTCTTCTACCGTTTCTGGCTCTACCAGTGACTTTCTTGCCTTAGGCCTGAATCAAGCAGACCCACCCCAGCTCCAGGCTCATCCCTTGCCCAGTGCCCCAGGCATTTCCCTGTGGTGTGTGTGTGTGTGTGTGTGTGTGTGTGTGTGCGTGCGTGTGTGTGTGTGTGTGTTCCTGGTGAAGGAAGGGTAGAGAGGATGGGATGGAGATGAGGACTCAGATTCTCCATTGTTTTATTTAAGTAGATAAAATTTTGTCTCTCTCCTTCCCATTTCCTCTTTTTCCCAGACCTTCCTGTTACTCCTTTTTCTCTTTGAGTCCATGGAAGAGAACTGGTCTCCTGTTCTCCAGCACAGATTCAGTTGGCAAACTCTGCTCCGAACAGTGAGGGAAAGGACAACTATCATTTGTGGAAGATTTACTCGTTTTCACAAAATATGGAACATTGCCTAACACTAAGATATACAGAGTCTATATTCTTTTTTAGAAAACCAATTATTCATAGGACTACAACTGTTTTATAAATATCCATTTATGAAAAGAAAAACAACTGATATTTGGTTGATGGTAGTGTCATGAATTTTAATAGCAATGTGTCTCTGAGGAAAAGAAGCATGCAATGAAAAATAGCATGACTTCATGGGTGATTACTTCTATAAGGAACCCCATTCACAAATTTGCTTTTTACTGAAAATTTTATTTTAGCATGTTCAGTTTTACATTTTTAAGTGCTTAATTGGGCATGACTCACTCTAATTCGTCTTTTCACTGAAAGGCCACCTGCACACTTTTCTAAATTATTACCATAATACAGTATCATCACTATCATCATTTTATCATTAAATGCTTGCTATTTATTGTCATATTGTCAATGTTCTTTAAATACTAGCATTCCATTTTTAAATTCTAAATTTATTTTAAAGGCATAGTTTACTAAAAAAATTGGGAATGTCATATGTTATAGGTATTAGAAAGGGCTAGAATATAGGAATTTCTCCTTTGATTGTCAGCCTGTGTTAAGCCTAACAGAAAGGTAAAGGGAAATGATTATCAATAATCCTTGAAGAAATTTCTCTCTCTGTCTCTCCCTCTGTGTGTGTGTGTGTGTGTGTGTGCACGCACACGTGTATGTGTATGTATGTATGTGCATATATATGATTATATATCTGTATCTTCAGTAAGTAAAAATTACTTCAGACAGAGAAAGTAAAAATCTGCACAGCCATTTATCAAGCTGAAATAACAGACACAGATTATGCCAGAAGCAAAATTAGCAGGAAACAACATGTCTCCTAAGAACGCTTTGCAACTGTGGGTGTCATAATAACCCCCTTATTCGAGTGACTACCACACTCTTATTTGCTAAGATATATTGTCCTCCAAAATCATGGAATATCAAACTTTGCTGTTTGGAGCTGTATCAGTTAAGAATAAAACATTCCACTTTTTCCTGGAAGACCTGTGTTACTATAACATAGAACAGCAGCCTCGATTTACAACCCAAGTGCAGAGCTTCAGGTAGACATTTCTGCTCATGAAATTTCATATCTATCTTAGCTTTGTGTTTCCAAAGGAAATAAGACCCTCAATCCACTATGCAGTCCAGATGGGATGTTAACTCCTTGATTTGTCCTGCTTTGCTTTAAGCCTGTCACAACACTTCTTCATTTAAATGCCATCTAAACTCCCTGTTTTTCACTATCTTCTGTTGCTGAGATACCCCATGGTTCCTTGGTTGTATGGCCTCCCTCATTGCAATGAGTAATAATTTGTCAAACTACGGTTCTATTTTTGGTTGTCTTAGGCTCATATGGCTAGGACAGTATCTTCCAAGCCCCTTTGATGACAATTTGGAGCAAACTTTCTTCGCTACCTGCATAGAAAAGTGCACATGCCTGTAGCTGAAGCCATGCTGTTCTGCTAAGAAACAGAAAAGGCCATTTGATATGGAAACATAGTGTGGGAGTAGAATCATTGCTTAGAAGGGCATATGGTGGTTTGGCTGGAAAACGTACAAAAATATACCTCTAACTACCAAAATAAAAAGTGTACAACTCTTGTGTGAGTGTGGAGATACGTAGTCCATAAAGATGTTTCACAGTGCAGGTGACTCACTACTTTAATCTTCCATGTTGTCACAGTTAAAGAACACATTGCGTCCGTGCAAGTCTAAAGGCAACTAGAAAGTTTCTCAATCACAACAATTGACTACAAAATACTCATCTGAAAACTATGTTTTGTTTTCTCTGGGATTAAAACCAAACCTATTTCAGATGATGCTCTGTTTTTCCCAGCATGGCCCCAAATAGTGCTTCTAAATTCTGTTATAGAAGGAACGTCTACAGTCTTTTGGATGCCTAAAATTACTCCTTTTACATATTTCTTTTTTTTTGCCAGCTTGTCCTAGGAAAGAATAGCTTGGTTTAACCAAGAGTAGTTTCTTTAAGCTTACGTATTAGCGAGATTAGTAAAATGCTTTTGCATTCTTAGCCTTGAAACCATTTGATTCTTTTATAGCTCAGCCTGCCTCTACTCTTGGAAATGTGGCCTTTTATTTCAGAGCATTCTGAAATAGCATGTGGTTCTTTTTACCACAAACAGCACTTACTGTTTGTAGTCAAACAGTTGCCACCACATTTTTAGAAGACTCTTGAAGAATGGTCTGGAGACACATGTAGCTTTTGGAAGTGTGAATGTACTTTATTATGAGTTTGCATTGATGGGCAATGACTTCGCTAATTTTTGGTGATGCCACAACCACTGAGCATTATTTTTGAGCATGGTAGATAGTCTGCCAGAAGAATTAAACATAAATTGTTAAAAATCATAAATATTAGGCTGCTGACTGTATCCCCATACCATAATTCTTAATGCTCTGATCAACAGTTTGTGTCATTTATGTGATTTATGCTACAATGAGAGGCTATATCGGGGATTGGTACTGTAATATATCATTTTGGTCAGTGGATTATTGTTTGGTGTGACAAATAGAATGAATTACTAGTCAATGAAGAGGACCCAGAATTTTCAAAGTAGAACAGGAGAGTGCCCGTTGACATGGTCAAAACACTAAGGTCATGAACTGATGGAACTGGAGGAGCCATTGGTACTCATTTTTAACCTGAAGAAACTGAGGTATGGTGAATTATGCTCCTTGCCAAAACCCATAGAGCTCATCTGCATGTGACCAGAGGCTCCACTGGGGGAGAATTTCCTTTCTCTTACTTGTGTTGGGAACTGCCTCTCCCTAAGAGCTGGAGTCTCGCTCGGCCAGGATGGGAAGTTGAAAGTGTTGAGAGTCATGGTTCTTCTCAGCCTGGCCTTTCCACCAGGTCCCTGACCGCCCCCCACACAGGTGCCCGTTCCCTCTTACACCTGGTGCCTCCAGGTTCTGCTCTTTAGAAATAAGATGACTGTGTGAAATGTTACCTAATGTCAGGCAGTGATGCTGTTTTATCTATCAACATCCCTACAGCAATAACACGATACATTTATTAGGCATCTGCTGTCTGCAGGAATTATACTGCATGGAGAGTGCTCAGTGAGCAAAGTGGGAACAAGGTGACCAAGATATATAATACGGAAGCAGTCTCTTAAAGAACTTAAAGTCAAAAGGAGAGGGAAAGGGGCTTTTTAAATCATTGCAGTCATATGCATTAATAAAATGCTTTTAAAGGCCTTTGGACTGTATTATGTTCAAATGAAGACTTTTTGTTTGTGTTTTTGGTTTGTTTGTTTTTCCTGAATTGTATTAATATAGACTGACTTATACAAACCCCAAGGAAATCCAATTTATATCAGGATTCTTTTTTTTTAACAAGTTAATATCAGATTTGGTTCAGGCTCAATATTATCTTTGTAAGTAGCAAATGTAGCTGTTATTTGAAGCCATTAAAGTTCTAAATTTGGTTGCAGCTGGTTACTGCACCCAGTCACAAATGTAAACTTTGATGAATTTGACAAGTTTAATTTGAAGCATTTGTGGGCATCTGTTAAGTATCCAGTGTCAGTATCAGTTATTCTTGGAAGTGGAATAAAAAGAAAGCATATTTAGATGGGAAACATCTTCCAGAGCTCAAAAAAATCGTGTCGTATAGTTTTTTACATCATTGTCCCAATAAAGCAGTTCTGTTTGAATTTTAGAATGTTAGACTCAGAAGAGATCTTAAACAAATCCAATTTAGCCCAGGCCCCTAGCTTTTCAGTCATATTAAGGACAAGGAAAATGAGGCCAAAAGAGGCTGAGACTTGCTCAGAGCCTTACAACTGAGTAAAAGTTCTGAGCAGACATTCAGGTTGCCAAACGATCGGTTGGTGATCAGTTCGGCAATCCTTGTTTCGGCATTTGGGTATATTTTCTGCATTCAGAGGTGAGTCGTTATTCTCCTAAGTGGACTCCAAAGTCTCAGATACTGTATCACGTTTCCATTATTCCTTTTTCAAAGCCAGCATGTTTTTTTTTTTTTCCAATCCAATGAACTTACTCTATGAGATATAATCCTCCTCTCTTTTTATTCCATTTTATTTTGGGCAGTCATCTGTGTGGCGATCACATATTTCTTAGTTGCAGATAAATTAAAGAGCTTTGGATGCCTGAAAACAGCTGCACAGGCTTTGCCTGGGTTGACACATTGATGTCAGCCTCAGAGTGCTCGGCAAGTGCCAGAGCCGAGATCAGCTGCTCTCCCAGAACTGCAGCCCTGTGCCGGAGCCTGGCATTATTAGGTTGCAATTATTTTTGCCTACAGCAGGCGGTTATTCAGAGATATTTTACTTTTTATTAAAGTAAGATAAAAAAGGATTTCGTGCTTTAAAAAACGGCTTACTTGGCCATATCTTCAGCATAAGCATTGAGTTTTTTATTATTCATAGAACTCAAAATAGTGTCTTGAAAAATGAGTAAAAAGTACATCATCTCTAGGATAAAACATATTATTAAAATATGATGCCTTTTTGGTGAACCCTGACGGTAGTGTATTCTTAGCAGCAAGTGAATTTCTAACTTGGAATCCTTTTTTAAAGAATTATAATCATAACCAACGTGAGCACTATCAAGATGCCGGACAGTGTGGTTTAGGGTGTTACATCACTTCATCCTCACCCCAACCCTATGAGATTGATACCATCAGTTGTATCACCTTCCCCGTTTTACAGATGATGGAAATAGAGGTTTGCCAAGGGGAAGTAACTGCCCTAAGATACATAAGGAGTGCGTCTCAAAGACTGGGTCTTTACTATAATATATTGCCTCTCATGACTTGACAACTTGTGCCTACAAAATTAAAAATGATTATATTTGCTTCCTCCCTCCAAAAACGTTTTTACCAGTGTTAGAATGTTCACATCCACTGAGACATCATTAGATGTGTGGTCATGGACGTTAGCTACCAAATAATAGCTCTCTCCCACCTAGGCAAAGCGGTTGTAATTATTTATTTTTAAGCTGCTCAGCTATGTCCTTCATCATGATCTTGTTAATAATGCCAGGCCACTTAGGAGTCATCGTTCATGAAATTTCATCATGTAAACTTTCCAAGGGCCCTCACTACTGAAATACCAACTTTCTTTAATTAAAATTTTAGTCTCAAAAGTAACAGCTATATGTGTTTTTTAGTAAGTTAATAACGAAACTAATTATTGTGCTGCATTTTAGGCTACATCTATTTTAAATATGGGCACGGGTAGCTTTGTGTTCTCTGGCATCATTACCAAGGCAATATCAACGAAGCTGATATTTCTATCAGGAGATTCTGAGGACTCCATTTTAATCAGACACTTTTTAAGGCAATGTCTGCATCCTGCCTTTGCTCTAAATCATATTGACGGTGAGGTACAAAAGCTTAACTGCTTCGTTAAGTGTTCCTTGTGAATGTAGCTATAGTAAGATGGAGATTGTCCCCAAAATGTGTTTACCGACTTATTAACAGATTAAAAATGATTTCCCATACAACAAGCAATTTTTTAAAAAACATATCTGAGAATAAATTTAAATAATATACTTTATACTTTGGGATGTCCATATCAGGACAACTTCTCTTCTACATTTATTTCACAAAGTGATCTCCAAGAAACATCTTACTTCTGTTTGTTTTCTCTCTTGGATCAGTCATAGATGCCTGAACTTGTCTAAGTGACATCGAATTGCTCATTATCAATGCAAATGTATTCCTTGTGAATTCCTCAAGCACTCTCGCTCTCTCTTCTGCCCACCTCTAATGCTTAGAATCCTGCTGAAAGAGTGTATTGAGAAGTGGACTGCATTTGAATTATGCTATATTTGAATGATAGAGAATGAGAATTGTTCATCTCTCCTGCTAGATCAGGGGTTTTGAATTCTAGATTTTCCTGGCTGGGTTTCTGGGGTTCCTGAAACCAAGGAAATTTTATGCAAAATACCTTTTTATGTGCCTGGGTACAATTGACTAGAAAAAGGGTTCAACACTTTAATCAAATCTTTAATGTGATCCATATTCCTTCATAAATATTAAATGTCAGTGCCCTTGATCAATAATCTTTCAGTGGTGCCTATTGTTTAATTTTGCTTTTCTGCCCCTTTCAAAGACTAGTGAGGTTATTAAGCAGTAATTCCTAATTCGTGAACTTAAAGGTTTCTTGGAGTTCTTGCTGTTAAAGACGGAAAATATGTCGATTTAAATAAGATTAATATATCAAATTAATAAAACCATTCTCCCCACCCCCCAGAAAAAAGAATTTTGAAGATGCATTCTAAGTGGATGACTGAGAGTAGAAAATGCAATGAGTAAGCATGCCATGACTCAGTCACTTATTCTAAAGGCACTGTTTTCAATCTAATTAGCTGCCAAACTCTTTTAAACAGTTTTAATTCTATGCCATACATTGTTTAACTTATGTGCATAGTGAACCATTAAAACCATTAAAGACAGGAAGAAAAAGAGAAATGCTGCAATGCAGTCTATGAGGATGAAAAAATGAATAACATTTCTCTAAGTTCATTTCAACAAAATCACCACTATATTTATTCTAAAAATCTATATTTATATGTACACATACACAGATGCATACCCATGCAAGCACACTTGTATGTGCATGTATGTGTGTGTATATATATTTACTGTACAATTTTATCATCAGAATCCATGCACATTTAAGAGTGAAAAAGAGAGCTATTAATAATTACACCAGAACCACAGGCATTAACAGACACATAGGGTCACTCTATATAAGGCTGGAAAATGTTCATCTGTTATTAAAAAAAAAAAAAAACAATGTTAGAGGTGAGGGAGGTAAATTTTAATCTTAATTTTATACACTGTATTTTATAATGTATATTAAATAAAAGCTAGCAATTCAAAAAATAAACACATTCCAAAGCTTACAAAAGGAAAATAGTGGCATTTATATCCAATTTGGCTTTTTTATTTTAGAAAGAATAAAGGCTGTCTATAAACTATAATGTGATTTTGGTGGGTAAGTGCTTGCAGTGGTATGAAACCTTTTGTTTTATTTCATCAATTAGAAACAAAACAGGAGGACCATCAAAACCAACCAGTTGACTTTTTAAATGCGTAAAGTATAACATTTCCAAACATCAAGATAAAAAGCATGTTTCATCTTTAATGTCTATTTTGCTACTCATTCAGTCTCCAAAGCCCAACATTTTAAAAGATATTTGCTCAAAAACTATGATTTTTTTCCCTTACATAGATGGGTAGAAAATAAATTAAACATCATATATCACTTGTTAAGGGGGAAAAAGTGAAATTGGTTTATGTATGTTATGAATATTCTTAAATACCGCATTTTAAAGAATACTAGAAAGTAATCGATAATATATTAGTTGAAAATATTATACTTCCTTCTTAAAAATCACTTACTTAATCATTGAGCACACAAAAAAAGTAGAAAATGGTTAGGCTGGAAATATTCGTAAAGTGGAAGACTCTCTGTGCCTGCGCAAGGGACTCAGGTGTGCTAGGTGCTAGGAAGCACTGTAAGAGTCTAACAAATTAGGAGAGGGGCCCTGAGCAAGAGCAGCTGGCCGGGGGAAGCAGAGGAGGGAGCCAATGCTTTATGTTTTATCTTTGACGCTATGACAGGAGCTTCATTTAATAAGTCACCAGAAAAAGATCGAAAGGCACCTGTGTGAATCCAGTGTGCACTCATCACCCTTTTGCTCTGAGACGGCTTTCGGTGAAGGGGAACTCTCCTTTTCCTGAGGACTCTGATGTAGGGAAATGGTAGCCTAGAGGAGATGCAAGCATAGTTTTGATTAGGAGACGAAAACATAGGGAACTAGGTTTGTTTTTTATATGGGAACAAAAAGGAAGCCTCAAATTCCTCTGAGTCCTTGGTGACACGTATGGAGTAAAGCTTCTAAGGAAGGAATGCATCAGCCTTGCTGTCATAAAGTCACAGAAATCACTGTTTTACCGTGGCTGGGAGTCTGGGCCCATGTGCCTTTCCAGATAATTCCTGCGAGGCCATCTGCTCCCTAGTTAGGACCAGCTTGCCCATTCCACTCCATGCTGTACTGGGTGTTTTGCCTATCTTCACGTTCAGGGCTACTTCTACTGCTTTTTCTGCTACAAATTACACTGTCTGTATAATCCAAGGGTAGAATAGCACCATTACTGCATGACCCATCGTCCCTTCCATATGGATAGTACATAATGATTGTGCTTTAGCTCTTGTGGAAATTCTGGGTGTTGAAGCCTGGGCATTGTCAACTGGGGAGGTTCCAGGATTTGTGTGTGGTTGTTTTTGCAAGTGGGGTCCATCTTAGTACTATCAATACCCAGTTTGTTCTTCATCTAAGGTACCATTCTGGATAGAGGGAAAATACTCCCATTAACTGAGGATCATGTGGTGGAAACTAATGCCAACTACCTTGTAAAAAATGCCATGTGCTGGGCAAATCACATGACCTGATATCTACCTAACCTTCACAAAAGCCCTGGGAAGTTAGGAATTATTTGCTCCCAGTTAATAGACAAGAAAAATGAAGCTCAAAAGTATTAGACAATTTCCCAGAATCACAGAGCCAGTGAGTTGGAAGAGCCAGCATTCAGTCTCCTGTCTGACTGATTACGGAGCTTGTGATTTTTCTATTAGAAAACAAAAATTCCTTAGATTTAGCACTAGAAAGCAGTTTAAAGTCTCATTTAAGAATCCCTTCATACCGTTCACCTTGCTGATGGTTGCTTTAAATATTACAATGAATTATGGCTAAATATACTAAACCTGAGAGTGATTTACAACAGAGCATTTTCTAAACCAAAGATGCTTGTGGAATTGCAAGGCTCAGTTAGGGTCACTGTAGAAATAAACTAGATCCTCGTTTTTTCTTTTTCATCTTCCCTGAAATATTCTTCACCCATTATTATGTATTTGATCTCAGCCATCTGGTTCTGCAGCCAGTGAAGGAAAATGTCAAATTCAACAAAATGAATAGTAATGCTGCTTGAGTAGAATTATAATTTAACTTTTTTTTTCTTTGCCCTACAGGATATTTAAACAATAACATTGCTCAATAGTGCTTCTTAACTTATTATCGTTCCCTACAAACGTTGCCATTTCCTCCAAATGGAAAGGCAAGCATTAGGGCAATGAGTCAAATATTCCACCTAATATCTAATAACATATAAATTTGAGAGTTAACATTTACTTAATTGCTGAAGCAGTCATGCTAAGTGCATCATCTGACGTATGATCAGGTGTTAGAAAGCACAATTTCTGAGGGGAAAAAAAAGATCTGTAAAATCAAGAGACAGTACGCTACTAAAAGCATTATTCAACTCTTTTTTAAAGTCTTCGTTTGAACAGATTGTCTCCGTAGCTTGGGAAATGCTCCCGGACATAGGAATCTATTTCTGTAATCTTTGAAGGGAAGGTTAGTCTCTGTTTGCATTTTCTCTCATCACATATCCATTTTCTGTCCTTCTCTCCTGACCCCATAACTGCATCTCTCAGGTCCCTTTGCCTTTTGGCTTCCAGGTGGGTTTTGCTAATGGAAGGCATCCGCAGCAAGAAATCAAAGGGCAGGGGGAGAAGAGCAGACAGAGAGAGAGAGTGGGCAGAGGGAGAGCCAGCAGCAGTCTCTTCAGTTCCCTTCCAGCCTTGGGATGCAGCGGGTTCTGGGAGACAGCCCCATCTCAGCACTCACTTCCTGGCTTCTGGTAACGCTGGCTTCTTCCCTAAGACCCTCTGGCCTAGGGAAGTTCCCTACTCTTGTTAGGCTTTGTATGCCTTCCTCACTTGTTGGTCCCTTAACTCACCTACTCATTTGGCAATACTTTCTTTCTTTCATATCTCTTGAGTTGCATCATTTTTGTGGAATTCCATCACCTGACAGGCCCCTGAAGAGATGAGGGAAAATCACTAGAACACCCACGTCCTAATTCTGACACTTTTGGGCTGTATAATCTGGAACAATCTACTCAGTTCCTGTGCTTCACTTTCATCTTCTATAAAATGAGAACAGTAATTGTACCCACTTCATAAAGTGCTAGGCACAGGGAGTACAATAAGGCACACAGACGGTGGTACTATTAGCTAAGATGCTTTCTTTCCCTGTTTGAGTGAGGACAAGTGTAGTCTATAGTAATACACTGTGTGGGCTCAGAATTTTGCCTGTTGGCAATTAACTACTAATATGAATATCTGAACGCTGGGATACAGTTGAGCCGATAGTTTCAAAAGAGATGATTGGATTCCACTTTTTGCAACTCGTTATAAGTTCTTTGAACCTCCAAAACTCTTATGTTCTTTCTTCCTATTGTCCCATTCTCTGTTCCCTTAGAAAAGTGTGTTGCTAACTTCTAGAGGCAAGCTGGGTGAGCTCCAGTTCACACATACAAGATATATTCTCTGGGTTATTAGTAATAACATGACAACAGCAGCAGAACTGGTATATGTTTGGAAAGAAAATGGCATTTATTTCAATTCTGAAGCACTGTGGACTGTTACCAACATGACACAACACAATCCTTTAGCGTAAGCATTTAGGAAAAAAAAAATATTCCTAGCAATTTAGTCTGCCACATTTGGAGGAAGCACCGTAGCTATGTATGCTTTGAAAGTAAATTAACATAAAAATGGTATGTAGTCCCTGATTTATGAGAAATTCTGTGTAATCCTTTGCAAGTAGCTTTCTTAGTCCCCTAAACCTCAGCTTCATCACCCAGAGTTTGTTGGATCAGGATATCTCTAGATTCATTGTTCACACTCGGAAGGAACGACTGCAGGCTTAGTGAGGTCCAGAAAGTGTTTAGAAAAGCAAAGAATACCAGCTGTATACCACCTGAATGGTGAGGGGAGGGAAAGTAAGTGAGGTCCAGGTTTTTTGTTTGCTTTTTTTGTAAGTGAAAGGAAGGTTGAGGCACAGTCCCAAAGGAGCATGACCACTGGTTAGCAAACTCAAGGTTTGCTATGTGAAGTCCTAAAAAACAGAGGCTGTAAGAATCTAAGTTTCCCAAATTCCTCACCAGCTTGAGAATGCCAAACATAATCTGTTTCAGGTGCATTTTCCCTTCCCTTTCCGCACTCCCCTTTTTACCCCCTTTCTATATTTCCTTCTTTTTTCTTTTTCTTGACCTATCATTGCCCCAACCCAACAGCAAGAGGTAGAATTAAAATCTGTGCTGTGTTCTGTTGATTTGCTATTAGAAGAAACTTTTTTTCCCCAGAGGCAAAGGGGCTAAGAGAACGTAGCTGTTGTCTGTCTAGATTTTTCTTTATATGCTTGTGATGATGATAAATCATTTCCCTTCTGCCTCCTTTGTGCATTGGCAGGGCTTTGGACTGTGATGTGTACCTTGTTTCTTCATTCTTTTCCTCCAAGTTTTTGTTTGCTTGCTCATTTTCCGCTATGTGCCGTTGTGGAATGCTTGTGGGGTGAGTGAGATGGGACAGTTTTTATCAACATCATCAGCGAATGTTCTTGAGACACTGAATATAGAACACAGGCCTACGCGGAGATGTACAAGGTATGCTTCTTTTTCCAGAGGATTGCAATCTACCTGGGAAGCAGGACTAAATATGTAATAATATGAGATTGAAGGCCATACAAGGTGGGGAGTGCAAAGAGTGAGGGAAGGCAGTCATATATATTGGTCATTGCCAGGTGCTCAACCACTGGTATCTGCCTTCCAAGAGGGTAATTAGCCCATCTTGGCACCCTTTCAGAAAAGAATTGTACCCATTTACAGATAAGAAAAATGAATTCAGGCTGGGCGCGGTGGCTCACGCCTGTAATCCTAGCACTCTGGGAGGCCAAGCTGGGTTGATTATTTTAGCTCAGGAGTTCAAGACCAGCCTGAGCAAGAGCGAGACACCGTCTCTACCAAAAATAAAAAGAAATTAATTGGACAGCTAAAAAGATATAGAAAAAATTAGCCGGGCATGGTGGCACATGCCTGTAGTCCCAGCTACTTGGGAGGCTGAGGCAGGAGGACCGTTTGAGCCCAGGAGTTTGAGGTTGCTGTGAGCTAGGCTAACACCATGGCACTCACTCTAGCCAGGGCAACAAAGTGAGACTCTGTCTCAAAAAAAAAAAAAAGGAATTCAGAAGAGAGATGGCCTCCCACAAAGTGTGATTTGCCAGATCCCATTACCCACTCTGTGAGGGGGAAAAAATAAGTGGGTTAAACAATAGAAATTCAAGGTAGTGTGTTTATTGAGAGGCAAGGCCAAACAGTGATTCTCAAAGTGTGGTAGCCAGACTAGCAGCACCAGCAGCAGCACCTGGGAACTTGTCAGAAGTGCAAATGTTTGGGCCCCAACCCAAACCTGCTGAATCAGAATCTAAATCTCTGGGAGTTAAGGTTTAGCACTTAGTGTTTTAACAAATCCCCCCAGAGGCTTGTTATTCAGAGGCAGGCTGGAGTTGAGAATCATCCACCCAGGAAAAGAATGTTTGAGCTGGGTGGAGAAACAGGCAATCGGAGGCAGAGGCGAAGGTGAGATGGTGAAGCTGGGTGGAGTGGCAAACAGTGCAGACCTCGCTGGGTGTGGATGGACCGGGGTAGTGCCCTGTCAGTGGCACTTTAGAGAGTGTCCTGCCAAGACAGAGTGTGAAGCCTGTTCTTGGCTCTCTTAAACCCAGAGTTTGCATTATCTCATTACTCTGAAGGCGGAGCTCCCTCTGCCTGGGGGTTTAGGGAGCTGGCTATGCCTCTTATGGGAGCTCTTCCTGCAGCCTAAAGGGACTTCAGACAGCTTTCTGACCACCACCATTGGGGTATTTAAAGCACTTTCAACCAAGATGAAATGCAAGTATTACCCTGAATGCCTCGGATTGAAAGGAAAAGTTAACCAGTGAATGATCTGAATCATTTCTCATCCTACCCTGGAGCAAGCCATTAAAAGAATGAAACTGCTCTGTCACTATGGGGACAGCCTGCCTAGAGGGATGATTGAAAGAGTCTTCAGGACAGACCATTTGTACTTTAGTTTCATTTTCACTTTAATTATCATGAAATCTGATTTAACTGTTGACTATTGGCTCCAATTCCAGCCACCTGAAAAGATAAGCACATTTGTATTTGTGTGGACAAACTGCAGACTTCTCATTGCTGTCTCAATTCAGATAAAAATAATACTTTTAAATAACAATTTCCCACACAGTGAAATTAAAGATATTTCTTATTGCTGTTACTCAGGATAATCACGAGCCAGGTGATTATTCAGATGAACAGAAAGTATCTCTTTGCTTTTGCTTGGGGTTGTGACATCATCCGGTTGACAGACAGAGGCCTTACTTTGGGGTCATCTGTTGTAATATGGATGACGAAACTGAATAACAGGTAATCAGAAGCTATGTTCCCCAACTCTGACCATAATGACAACCTTAAAAAATGTTTAGCCCGAAATTCTCCGTGAAAAACATTGGTTATAGGTATAATACATAAATTTTTATTGAGTTGAGTTGTATTGCTGTTGGATTTAATGAGTTATACATTAGATAATGCAGAATCAGCCAATCGCTCTTGGTTGTAATGCAATATAAACAAATTGACCTTTTAATTATTATGGCATCTTGAAATTTAAAACTGACTGATTATATCTACCTCAACCTTAAGGAAAAATCAGAAAAAACTAGATCTTCAAAACATTAGCACTTAGCATTTTGTGTCTGTGTGTGTGTGTGTGTGTATGTATATATAGCAAAAAAATATGTCCACAGTGTAACAGAAAACATCTTACTGACTCTTGTTTCAGTTTCTTCATGAAAATTTCACTTGATTATCCACTGAGTAGATACTGTAGAGCATGCCATCCATATCAATGGATCTTGTCAATTAATTTTTAATGAAGAGTTTCTAGGACCATGGGCTTCTCAATTATTTTGAATCAGGTCTTCCTTGGGTTATTGCAATTCCATGTGGATCAAAGGACATTAATCACATTCATAAAATAAATAAGAGTATTTTTCCTTCAAATTCTTATCAGAAGTTATCTTGGGTGGCTTCCATTGCCTTCCCAATATTAGGTTATAGCATTTTGCTGTGGCTCCTAATAAGTTCTCTGAGTTGTCTTGTGTCTTCCTTAAGTTGGCAGGGAGGAAAGACCCAGGATACTTTAGTGCTGGATCAAATGAGATATATAGTAGTAGGGAGATGCTACTAGATGATTCAGAGAGAAAATTCAAACTCTCTGTCACCCAGGTCCCAACCTCCTTGAATGTATACATCCCTTGATGTTCAATGTGCTATGAATCATGACAGGTTCATAGATTTTCTTACTCTCTCCCAGATTTTTAATTTTTTCTTCTTATTTCCTTTTCTTAAAATATGAAAATCCTTACATTTATCCCATTGTAACAGAACAACAAAAACAAAACCATAAAATCCCATCAACCCCATGTACCCCTCTGGCTCTCTGCCCAGTTTTCTGCCCAGCTTTTTGCCTCACTGTACGCTTCCCAAAGGTATCTCTTTGTTCTTGGTGTCTGGCTGATTGACCCATCGCTGAAGTGTCTCTGTTAAGATCACCAGCATTTTTCTGAACCTAGGGTTTACTTTCTTCTCTTCTTTGGCAGTTGTGTAGCTCTGGCTAGTGTCATATTTCTCTTTCTTGAAACCCTCTCCTCCCTCTTCTTATTTAGTAGCACTCTCTTTTGGCTCTTCTTCTGATTTTCCTGCTACTCCTTATTCCCCTATTCTAGTTTCATTTTCTCAGCCCACTATTTGAATATTATTGTGCTTTACAACTCCATTTTATTAGTCCTCTCAATCTGTACCCACTCATGAATAGATTGTCTTCAATAGCAACTGTGTCCTGATGACTTCTAAATCTGTACCTCTAAGGCAGGCTGCTTGCCTCAGCCCCAGACTCCTTTGCTCACTTATTTACTGATCATCTCCTTGTAATTGTCCCTGCTACATTTATAGATAACGACTACAGTTCACTCCTTTATCCAAACCAGAATCTGGGATTTATTCTTGGGTTTTTCCTTTCTATCACCCCCTCCCTGGGGCTCAGAGATTCCAGTTTCTGATAGTCCACACCCTATATCTCTCCCTGATGGATCCTTTCCTTCTGTCACTACCACCCTGCCTTAGTTTCTGTCTTCATCATCTCTGACTTAGATTATTGCTTTTGCTCCCAGTAGACTCTCTACATCCGATTATACAGCCCCACAGTGTCTCATGAGAATCTCTGTGAAACAGTTGTCCGTCATTTCATTGCTCTGCTTATGAGCTTTACATGGCACCCTAAGTCTTCCAGTATTAAGTTCCAATTTTAAAACATGGTTTTCAAGGGCCTAGGCCTTGAGCCTGGCTTCATTTCTGCCTCCCTCTATTGCCTCTGCCTATTTCTAACCTGCTGCCACCTCTAAATATTTACAGTCTTTGAACATATTTTTTGCATTTCCGGCCTTTACGCATGCTGGCCCTTATGTTTATACCTCCTTTATCCCGATTCTTTCCACTTTACTGCCCAACACACACGCGCTTTCCATCTTCCCCATCTACCCCAGAAGTAGGGGAATCACCTTTCTCAGTGACTCTGGAATCTGAGACATGCTGCTATCCTAGTGTACTACAAGTTTCATTTATGGCCTGTCTCCACCGCTTGTGTACGCTCTGAGAATGGCTTTTATAGTCGTTATTATACCAAATGGCAAAGAACAAATAGTCAATAAAGTTTATGGGAGGAAGGCTCAAAGGAACAAAAATTTAAAAGAACTGAAAATTTGATTGCTTGACATTGAATATTAGGTCATCTGTGTGCCAGAGCTATCTCATGCAGCTCACCTTTTTAAAAATCAGCAGTTTTGCCAGCTGGTTATTAAGCCCTTTGTAGCTTGAAATCAGCCACAGTGGGAATCTTTACACCAGGGAAATCAGCAAGCACTACAAATCAGGGCTTTTGTTTTTCAGGGAGTCAGTTTTCCAGCAGACCACTGATATTCATTATCATGGTGTAGTCAGTTAATCCACGCTCACGTCCATCAAACGTGTAATACCGTTGGAACTCCTAGATGTGGCTGCTTCTGACAGTTCACAGCAGCTATGTCCCTTATCTCCATTTCTACCTCCCCTGACTTAGTTCCTGTCTTCATTGTCTCTGCCCTAGGTAATTACTGTTGCCTCCCAGTAGATTCCACCATTAGAACAATGTTTGAGTAAAAATCCTGCCTGTCTGGAACTGAAGAAGATAGTTATTGTTGATAGTTGCTTGGGAATAACAATGTATAATGCTTTATTAAATAATAATAATTGTACATTATTAAATTAGAGAGGGCACTTTTAATTTATCGTCAGTTGACTATGAAATAGTTTTTCCAGTTGTAGTGATATGTGGATTTCTACAGGTTGAATCTGTGGCCATAGTACTTATTTCAAGATAGTGACCTAGGGCTGGATTATATCCTGTACCCATGCAGCAGTGACAGTAATTTGATCACAATGATGCTGACCCCTTGACTTTTGATTTCATGATTATCCTGTTCTAGTCAGCTGGTCAACAGCAATTCATCAATAAAATTATACACCAGCAGGAATAGTCTCATGGGGCAGTTATTAGAGCCATCTCCATTGTGACATTGCCCCAAGCTTGATCTGGGGGAAAAGCTCCTTATGTTGCCTCATCAGCATTTTGCTGTCACCCCGCCTGGTTTTAAGTATATCCATAATTAACACTGCTGGTAGAGGTGCAAGAATGTCACATTTTCTTCTAAGCCACACAACCTCATTAGGAAAGTAAAACCTTTGTGAGTATTTCATGCAGCCTTTCTCCCTGTGGGTTGTTGAAGCTCTCTGGATGTCAGCACAGCACTATGGGCCAGAAAAGTTCAGAGAATTACTTCAATAATATGACAGCCTCTTCCATTTAAAATGGAATTCAATGCTGGCTTCCCTAGGAGGCATTCATTGAAATTCCATGCACGATCCATTCCTCTAGTCATTTAACAATGTCTCTCATGTTTGCCCTGATTTAAAAAAAAAAAGAAAGAAAGAGAAAGAAAAAAAGAAAACCAGCTTTGTATTTGCGATAACATGGATCAGGATGGTATAATTGCAGTGAAGAGGCCCCCGAGCTTGCAGTAATAGGATGGTTCATCTGATATGTACTGCCATTAGAAAATGACCCATGCGTGAATGTTCTCAGGGGACAGTAAAGAGGCTTTTAAGAATTACACTCTGTGTAGTATGAAAGCTAATGAGCAAAAGAGCGAGTACGAAGAAAAACTACTGCTTCAGGAAGCCTGGTTCCACTTAGGGCCTGTCACAGCTTCCCTCGAATTCATTAGGATGGACTAGTCTTCCCTGGGACAGGTACTGCATTCCCTCCATTCCCCTGCAGGTCATTCTGCACCGCCTTCCTAAGAAATTAAAATCACGGCATGATAAATGGTATGGAAAAGAAAAAAGATGGATGCAGAGACTGCCGATAAATAAGGTGAAAGCAGACATTCACATCAAAGATGAAAGAAGTCATAAAAAGCTTCAACAGACAAAAAGAAGGAAAAAGCAATTTCTTGTGTACCCTTTAAAAAAAATTTTAGAACCATTTTATGCTGTTTCACTTCATATATAAAAATAGAACAGTACTTATAATTTCAAGAGACTTTTTATACTATATCTTAACTGTTTGCTATGTTTGAAAATGAAAAAATTCTTTCAGTGTAGTCCATACTGCTTTTTGTTTTGAAAGCGCTGCTTAGGGTTTTAGATTGCATAAATTGGGAGGTTGGCATAGAGGCAAAGAAAATAAAAAGTGCACACCTTGCTTTTCAAAGTTGACCCCAGTTGGCCCACATTGTCGTGTCTGGGATTTGTCACCTGAGTGTTGTATTAGAGTAGGACACAGTCTGTAAAGGCCAGTAAAATCAGATGCCTTCCTTGTGCCCAGGGTCCTTTGGTTCTTGCAGGCCTCAATGCGGGTGGAACTGTCGAGGCTGTCTTTACCTTGACACGAGGGGCGAGTTGCAGGCAAGTTGCTGGTAGTGGATATCCCTTATCCCAAATCCACCTCTGTGAGGCTTGAGACAGTGGTTTTCTTTCAAAAAATCACAGAAATGCTATAATATCAAGCCACATATCTGTTCTCACCACCACCTACGGCTACCTTGAACACCAAAGCACTGTAAGTAGATGAAGCTAGAAAGTACCCCGTCTTAGAGAAGGTGCCCTAGTGATGAAGTGAAACAGGGACAAATCCTTAGTGCACACAGAATTAGAAGGCGTGATAGCCACCTGTACATTCCACCTCCAGGTAGCCCAGTGGATCTTAATTTCTTTAGACCTCCATCTGATGTCCTAGGCTGTTTTTCAGAGTCCCCATGTATCTTCTTTCTCTTACTTATTTTTATTTTTCAAATATTATGATTACTGTCTTTATTTCCAAAGGCCAAGTGATTTTTCTAGGGGCAGCCATTACCTGGAACAGCCAAAAGACTGAATTAATCCTATATTTAGTGTAGAATTAAGCTATTTTTTTCTTATATTTCAAAATTCTAAGATCATTGAGAAAATGAGCCAATTAACAGTCTCTTCAAAGATTGTAAGGAGATCCATTATTTGAAAAAGTCCTAGTAATTAAAAACTATAGTGTCAGCTGATTAGAAACTAATGAAATAAATGAAGGAACTGGAGTCTATTTGAATGACCTTCCACCCACACTCCACTCTTGACTTTCTGTCTAATGTCCCATTATCTAAGTAACAAGCCTTCAAAACTGTTATTGAGTGGTTCTGACAGGCAATCATATTTTACCTTTGATTTTCTTTTCTTCTTCCTTTGATACTAACAAGATCTTGTTTAACAAACTGTGGAGCCTAACTCTAGTCCTCTTTACTTAATTATTTTAACTATTGAGAAAACAGTTAATACAATCAACAGTCATTGAATACCTACCACATAAAAGGGATTATGTGGAGGGTATGAGAGTTAGAAGATTGTGTAAATAAATAGTGCTACAGTTTAGTGAGTAAAAGCAAAGGTGTTGAAGTCAGAAAACCACAAGTAAATTCTTGTCTTTCCTCATAGCATACGTGTGACCTTGATGAGTCACTGTATTCTTCTAAGTCATGTTTTAATAATGACTGCCTCCCAGGATTGTCATAACAATCGGATAAAAGAGCTTAATTCACCATTTGGCTCAGAGTAAGTGATCAACAAATGTAGCTAGTTTATAAAGGAAAATCTTCAAAGGAGATGGAAGTATAGAGGAATCGATAGGAAATCGAGAAACAGAACCAGGCAGATATTTGAAAGTGGCAAAATGTGCAAACTATAAAACTTCAGCAAAAGGACAGGCTAGTTCTAGATGAGTATTTTTCTTCTTCATATTCTTCACAAGAATGCCACAGTCAAGAATTTGCTGAGCTACTGTAATTCCGCCTCAAACCATGTACAAAAAGCAGAGTTTGGATTTAGAATCAAGCCTCTTGCTGGTTCCTTAGGAACTTGGAGAAATATTTGTATCTTGGCTCATCCAAGATAAGTGATTTTCATATTAAGCAGATTGTTAACTCTAATCATTTGAAAAGACATTCTACCATATTAAGAATACTTCACTTAATAAATACAACATGTAAATTACACTGCTTGAGTGGATTGGGGAGGAGAGGCTGTGAGAATTGGCTAGCTCCTCAAGAAATTTGCTCTCTTAACCAGTCCCTTCTCTGTCTTCAGCTTCCATAATTAAGAACAATGGTAGGGGTAACAGAAACCCAGAAATAGAGATTGCTACTTTGTTTGTCATTTCATTCATTTCCAAAATGTTGGATCTGCAACAAAGTACTCAAATAAGAATTAAAATAATGAGAATCACAATCATGACAATTTATAATTCTTAATCTATTTACATTCTGATTCTTCATAATCGTGCTGCATCAAGAGGAATGGTTTTGCCCAAATATTAACAAAATATCTTCAAACTACAAATGGTATTCAACAGCTGTTGTATTATCGTAGAAACCCTATTCAATTTTCAGATTTATACGATTCAGACGTTTTAAATCTCATAAACTCCTTGATTTTTAGCAGAGTGCGTTCTTTTATTTGCTAGGAGGCATTTGTCCATTCCTAACCTTTTTACCTTCAGAAAATAAATGACATGTGTGACTTGAAAATTGAATCAATCTTGACTGAAAAAGAAATAATAAAAATAGCTAATGTCTTTATCATCTCCACAGCAAGCCTACGGGGCAGACACTGTTGCTGCTTCAGTTTTGTAAGATGCATTATATGGTGCTAATCCTCAATAAATATGAAAAAGGGATCATTTCACAGCTAAGAATTGACAAACTGGAACACATTTCTCATTTGAATAGACGAGATAAGCAGGTTGCCACCACTGCTGCGGGTGTGTTGTGTCCCCGGCAGACCCTGTTGGTTCATTCTTGGGTCACTGCTATCTCATTTCTATTTGTCTATTTCTGGACCGGAGCTCGGATTCACATTCCAGGCAGCCGCCTGTCTTAAGGACCATTCTGCTACCTACCTTCTGTGACATAATTTAAAGAAATGAGTACCCCCAATTAAACTATTCGAGGTGTAAATTTCTTGCCTGGAGAGAGAATTGAGAAAGGAATGGGATTCATGAATATAAATTGGGCTCTCCTTACGTTTAAGTTTTCATTTTGAAATTGTGGAGTGTTCACTGTCCTCATAAATCCTTATTTGCTTTAAGTGTGTTTACAGTGGGAACCCCGGTGCAGAGCTGGTAGCCCATTGCTATGCATAACTGAATGTTCAAGTTCACAAATCATCAGGCGGAGGAGGCCTGGGAGGGCGATGCTGCGGCAGCGCCTCTGCATCTGTGCTGGCAGCAAAGATGATTCCTCTCTCACTGGCTCTGCGCCTTTATTGGGATGGGGCTCCCCAGCCTCCCCACTCCTTTCCTCTCCTTGAATGTTATTCGATGTTTGCTTCCTCTTCCTACCAAGACATTCTGTTTTCTGAATGTCTTAACAGCTCTATTATTTTCCTTTCACCCAGTTTTGGTTGAGAAGCTGGTGTAATAGATGAATCTCCTGTAGACCACCTAAATTTGTTTTTGAACAGGTAACTCTGTGAAAGGATGGAAGGATTCAATAAGCAAATACATAAATAATCTTCAGACACTAGGTGATGCCCTCCTCTCACTTCCCCTTTCCTCTACTCCTCCCTTCCCTTCCGCTCCTGTTTTTGCTTACACAATAGCTGTATGTATTCTGCAAATGATCCATCGAGGCCAACTGGGCTTTCTTGTATAATAAAATATGAGCCAAAATATTAAATGACTCTTCTCTCATTTTCAACTTGTGCTTTGAATCTTCAGCACAAGTCAGGGTTAGGGTTAGGGTTGGAAATAAGGCCCTATTATATTCACAATTATATGGACTTGAGAATGAGTTCACATTGCCTGCTCTTTGCTGTAGAACAAAGTGGTAAGGAAGTCTGTTGGTCTTAAGTTTTCTATAATTATACTAAGGTATTTTTCTTATGTATATAATAATTCATGCTACAAAGAACTTGATGTGGTTTGGAATAATATCATAATAAAATGGTAAATTGGCCACAAAATTTTTCAGGGCAACTGGATATATGAATTAGAATGGAAGATCTAGACAATGAAAAACAATAGAAAACAGTTATTCTGCAATTAATGTTAAAAGAAATTTCTCTTAAAGTGCCTCTGCGTTTGAGGCCTTCTGGGAGGTAGTGGTAACAGTAATGGCCTGGGTTGTGTTCTTCTTCCCAAATCTGATGGTTTTTCCCTATTGCAAAAACTATAAACACCCTAGGTATGCAGACCTCAGAGCTGATATTGTTAGTCTTAAATAGACCTGCTCGGCAAATTAAGGGAAAGCTTTGACTTGTGGACATAATGTAGCAGGAGAGAAGATGGCCATTGCCATCAAATATTCATAATATGTGGTATCTTTATAAGAACTTAAAAATTCAATAAATTAAAAGCACTGTGAAAATGAATTAAAATGAATATTAGGAACATAAAACAATAAGATACATAAAGAAGGTCAAAGGGTTAAATCACACACTGGCTCCACTCACCAATTTTAGGAACAGCCCAGACCTCCCAAATTAGCCTTTTCCCTAACTTGCTCTATCAGGTATTCCAAACTGAGGACAACTTGCTTCTATCTCATTTGATGAATTGAGCTGATCTCTTAATTCAGTGACTATTTACAAGCCACATTTCTACAGTATTTCTGAAATGAATGAAGGTGTATTTTTGTATATCAAAGGATAGTTAATATTGTCTTCTGTAATGACTATAATTTTATCCTTCTTCAATATAATGTTAGAACTCTCACTTGCACCCAAAATATAGGTTATTTATTAATGAGGTATACTGATTAGGTATTTTCTTTTACTATTGCTTTCAATTTTGAAAATCTGGTTATAAAGCTTAGCTCAGTGTTTGTTAAGAAAATCTAGAATTTTAAAGATTCTTCTCTCCAAGAGAATTATATTCAGACAACAGTTCTACTTATTCTCAAGTACTCAACATGGTTAATAATATAAGCTCTGGAAGGACCTTAGTTTACAGCATAAAGTTTCTGTTTCATTTCTCTATTGCTATGTCATTTTCACCTAAATCATAATGTTCTTCCCAATATTTATAAGAACAATTCAAAACCTTCTTCTAAAAATGCATTTTAAACCACTCATTGTGGTGAGAATTACAATAATTAGAATAAATCAATTCTGGTCTACTTAAAAAAGAAAGAAAAGGAAGCCAAACAACTGACCCACCCAGAAGGACACGAATAGATAAATTTTTTAAATGTTGCATTCTCCGTTATTTATTATATGTACATGGTCACTTATTGGAGTGTTTTAGCAGAACATTCTCTTGGAAGCTGGTGGTTAAACAGAATAAAAGGATGGCATAGCTTTCACTTACTATTGCCTTTTTGTCTAAGGCAATGGGTAGCAAATTATTCAGGGTAGTGAATCATTTTGTTCAATAGGACATAAAAACATAGAATTCATGGAAAGTTATTAGGCTATTTGATGGTTTCTGTGTGAAATGAATTAGTCAAGGAAAATGGGATAATAAGGGAATGGGTTAATTTATTAATAATTTTAAAATAACTTGCTAATCTGTAAATTGTCCAAATATCATTGAAACCAAGGAAAAAGCAATATAGGAAAGGTATAATAATTTGTAGCAGTCAACTCATAGCAATACAGGCTTCTGTGTTGGTGCCACGAAGAATTTAATATTGTCATGCGTGTTCATTGGACCATTCTGCATAACATTAGAAGTGTTGGTGAATTTTTGAAGCCATAATCTTGTTAACTCTTAGAAGTAAAAAATACATTCTTAGGAAGTAAATGTCTGGATAACAAACACATTCCTGATATGGAGATTGAGATGTCTGAAGCTTGCCTTTTGAACAAATGCTCTTTGCCCATAAGCCATCACTGTGTTTGTCCTGGCTCAACCAGTTCAAACTGTCGCTTATCTTCACAGGTTACCAGCCAGTCCTGTCTGGTCAACAGGGGTTCCAAGGCCTAATGGGAGTGCAGCAGCCTCCTCAGAGTCAGAGCGTGATGAGCAACCAACAAGGAACTCCGGTGCAAAGCGTGATGGTTTCCTACCCAACAATGTCTTCTTATCAGGTGCACATAAGCAGCTTGGAAGATTGTGGGTTATAAAGTAGCACTTGCCAAAGTAGAAGCTGTGGGTATGTCCCTGTGTTGGGTGGTTGGCTGGGTCGTGGGTGCTTGGCCCAGCTACTGTTGATAATTGATTTTGAATTAAGATTACAGCAGAAAAGCAAAAAATGAAAAATATATGCTTGTATAATTACTATGTCTTCAGACTGCCCTGACAAGTTTGTTTCCATATAAACTTTCTATTCATGGAAGAAAAATTCATTAGTCTAAAGTTCTATTTATAAAGACCTTTGAGCCTTTTATTGAAATTTTGCTTATTGGTAGAATGACAAAGTCCCATTCATTTTTGCACATATCCAAAGAAACTTCATTTTTCCATAATTGTAAGTTGTATTTTAAATGACATTTCAGATTCATTTAAGGCAGTGGTCCCCAACCTTTTTGGCACAAGGGACCAGTTTCATGAAGACGATTTTTCCATAGACCTTGGGGGAGGCGGAAGGGAGTGGCACGAGAGCTCTGTGGCCCAGTCCCCAGTCTGTGGCCTGCAGATTGGGGACAGCAGACCTAAAGGGCATTTATGGGGCATAGCAACTGCATTTTCCAGACTAAACCCAAGTTGAGTATTTAGAAGGTGTTATGTACCCTTTTGTGATTTACATCCCGAAGTACCCTAAAAGTAGAAATGAAGAGTCAGTGAAGTGCTTTCATTATTAAATTTAGCTGTACCAGTTACTTCTTACCCTAAAGGACCTATTTTACGACCTCCTACTCTGACTATTCTTGCTCACATTACATCGACTTCTACCCCGGCTCCGCATTAGGTGTTTTCTAAAGCTGCATGCAGGTGGAGAGTTTTGTAGGTGCCCAGGACAAAATCCTCTTTTACCATGTAAGGCTTCAAGTCACTTTGTCTGCGTAAAACCAGAAAGGAATCATGGCTTTTCAAATTGAGAGAAACCCAGGATAGAAGATCCAAACTGCAGGCCCTGCAGGGCATCAAGAGAGAAGAGGGAAGGCAGCTCAGAAGTAACACCTTCTGAACATCTGCTGCATGCCAGGCATTGTGCCAGGCACTGTATGCCACCTCTGCAATTCTTTCAATGAAAATTCGAAGTAGGTGCCATTATGCAAATGGTCTGGGGAATCAGAGAAGTTAAGTAACTTTCCCAATGTGAAACAGCTGATCAGTGGCAGAGCTGGGATTGGTGACCTGTTAGATCTAAAACAAAAGCTTGACTATTTTTCATGAAACCATTGTTTATTGTATACCCCAAAATAGCCTCTTTATACAAGGGTTCTTACTTGTGTCTTTGTACAGGTGCCAATGACCCAGGGTTCTCAAGGACTGCCCCAGCAGTCATATCAACAGCCAATCATGCTACCTAACCAGGCAGGTCAAGGGTCACTCCCAACCAATGGAATGCCTGTTTACTGTAATGTCACACCGCCAACCCCTCAGAACAACCTTAGGCTAATCGGCCCACACTGCCCCTCCAGCACCGTCCCCGTGATGTCGGCTAGCTGCAGGACAAACTGTGCAAGTATGAGCAACGCTGGTTGGCAGGTCAAATTCTGAGAGCTCCGGCTGTGGTGCATTTCTTCAGATATTACTCATGGCCTTTAAGGGAAGAAGAAGAAGATGGGAAAACTGACTGAGGACTTAAGTATTCACTCAACACTCAAATGATTGCTGCTGGTATTCTGTAAAAAATAAACAAAGACTAATACACATGTTAGCTGGTTCATGGTGCATATTTCTGTCATGTCTGCTAGGTATGCATTTATAGCTTAGCTAGTGACATGAATTCATCAAGGTAAGATTTTCTCCTACCACTGAATACCACTGTGTAGATTATAATATCCCTAATTTGAATTAGTTTTGTACTTTGTGTTGAGTTTGTGATGCTAAAAGTATTTAAAAATTATATACTGAAATCACATTGTACCAAAGCTGTAATGGAAAAGAAAAGAACTGATGAATGGAAGGAATAATTTATATACACTATAGAGTTTTCTTTTTTAATGGATATATACTGTATTGTAGTGTTTAACCAAAATAAAACTATCTGACCTTATAAAGGAAGGTCATGTTTTTACCACTAGTTTTTTCACTCTCTCTTTCAATGTGTATTTATTATGTGTCACTGTTATCCCTTTCGAGCACTGTTTTATGAATAATGCATGAAAAAGATGCTGCGGGTATTTGTAAGTGAACTGGCATCACATGGGGAGATGTTACAGGCAAAGACTTAACCAACTGTAGTTTATTGTCATAATACTACGGGGGTCCTGAAAATAGGATGGCATCCTTTCATTCATTGCCTGAGTTCACAATTTTGAAATGTATACCTTGCCTTTAGTTACACAGCGGTGCCCAAACTTTTTGGCAGCAGGGACCATTTTCATGAAAGACAATTTTTCCATGGACTGGGGGGGTGGGCGGGGTATTGTTTCAGGATGATTCAAGTGCATTACATTTATTGTACACTTTATTTCTATTATTATTACATTGTAATATATAATGAAAAAATTAGACAACTCACCATAGGTTGGGGACCCCTGAGTCACAGTACTAATAAAAGCATATAACTATACTTCTCCGCCTATAATAGAAAAACCTGTCTTTGGTAGCAGCAGCTCTATACCAAATTCTGTCCTACTTTTGAATTCCTTCATACCCCTGGAAAACAAGGTGTCCTTGTTTAGAGGGAAATTAGAAGGGCCAAGGTCTGATGCTATAACACCTGTTAAATCGGCTTATGCAATGGAAAATGCCACCAGTATTGTCAGTGAGTCAGTAACTCAAAGGTGCTAATGTTTGTCCTAGTAACTTAAAACAAATACAGCTATGATTTAGTCACAAACACTCAGAACATTGGCAAAGACATTTACAAGCCCGTGGCTATCTAATCCCAAAATGATTTATTCCCTCTAGATTCTGCAGGTAAAATTGATTTATGACAATCTTTGAAAAATAATAAAAGAACTTTGAACTCTGAGATTTGGCTCTTCTGGAAGATACTTAATGGTGGAATAAAATTCCAAAGCTTTCACTTTGCTATCACAGTACAATGACTGATAGTTTTGTATTTTGTATTCCCTGCCTAAATCTGTTGTTACCGATACGAGGGATATGGTAAGTATATCTGGATAATTCTCATTGTTTTTCATATTATTATATTCTCCATATTATATTTGCTATTTTCATGTTGTTTAGCTGGGGGTAGAGTTAAGCAACCAGTAAACACTCTACTTAACAGACTACCATTTCTTCATTCTATACTATTGTTTTCTTTTCCCTTTGTAAGAGAACTTTTATACATACTCTTATTAGCTTCATTCCTTGTGAAGTCTGACAATTTTTCCAAATCTCAGTCTACTCATTTCTTCATTATAAATAATCCCTGGCCATAAAAAAAGTGTTATAAAAAGGGGATGTTGTATTTTTTTCTAACTGAGCCATCAGTGCTCTGAGAAAGAGCAATGCCTTTGCTTAATTAACACCTTTCTCTAATGCAAAGAGGGCGTTGGCCAACACAGATTCATTTTTAAAATATATTCTTTCATTTAAACTACTGATGTTGGCAATGATCCCAAATTCAAGAATCCAATTATGGGCCTGAAAGTTTGTTTTCATTCCACAGAATTCTGGAATTTTCTACCTTTTGTTCCATGATCCTTAGAATTACTGAGCCTCCTTTTCTGTGGATTTGATTTTGGCTACTCTTCTCCCAATGTGTCACAATCTTTCATATTTAGACATTTGACATTTGTTGTACAAATCCATTTGGATACTGATTCAGGATGAGCCTTCCTCCCTCCTTTCACTAAATATTTATACACAGCTCTCTTAGGCCATTTTGTGTGGCTGTAACAGAATACCTGGGTAATTGATAAAGAAAAAAGGTTTATTGGGCTTATGATTCTGGTGGCTGGAAAGCCCAAGATTAGGCACCCGCATCTAAATTAGATTCTTTTAACAGCTCCCTCCCCCCTGCTCAGGGGAACTAATCCACTCCCCAGAGAGTGAGAATTCATTCACCCCCAGCAAGAGGACATTAATCTATTCATGAGGGATCCACCCTCATGGCCCAAACATCTCCTACTAGGCCCCATCTCTCAAAAGTGGATGGGCACAAACCACATCCAAACCTCAGCACCAGCATTATGACATTCCAAATCTTATGTTATGTTTACTGGATTTTTTTTTTTGCATACAAATATTTAACATGTCTATGTAGAAAGATATTTTTATTAGTGAAGCATTTCCAGAATTTAATTTATTATCAGAATAGTATTCCAGTTTTCATGTTGATTAATAATTTTGTCACAATCACATTTTGTAATTACACATTATTCAGTTTATAAGCTTATATAGAGATATCTGGATACATAGGTATATAAATATATAGGTATAAAATTATAGTTATTTCTAATGATCTTCTATACCTTTATGTAAATGGAAAGACAAGTGATCTCTGCATACATTTTTTTCAGCAAAATTTTATTGCATGCTTACTTACATCCTAATTATGTGGCATCATTCAAAACAAAAACACAGATAAATTTAAAGCACTTAGATTTACTCTTGTACATTTTACATTTGGTTACTCTTTGATAGTTGTCACTAAATGTTCTGACTAGGACACTAATGAATTTAAGCCATAATCATGCTGTTTTAATATAGTTACAAAATGTGTGAGGGGAGGCAGGAGAGTGTGTTATACAACATTATGGAAATGGAATTAAGTAATTAATTATAGATATGGTTGGAGGACTTCGAATACAGTTGTAAATGATTTTTAAAAATGGGATATATATGAACCAGAGCTGTTTTTCAGGAGAGATTTGAAGAACAAAACAAATACAATCAAGCAAAAAACTACTGCAGCAGAAATGGATTTTGAGATCTAATAAAGGCATATTTAGACTCCGTGCCACTTTTTCTAGTAGCTCAGATGTGATGAGATGCTTTCATACTCCCATCCTCCTATTACCTATATTCCGTATACAGAGGTGCAAACAGTGGACAAACATTCAGGCCCCTCACCTGGCCCTGGCACCTGTATCACAGGCACCTTGATCATTTACAAACCAAAAAGAAAGTATCATGTATACCTCACCTTCAAGGGGACTTTAAAACAGGTTTTTTGAGTTTGACAGTCCAAGTAATATATTAGACATCAATATAAGTATTTTATATAAATATAAACACATTTTTTAAAAATTCAACAGAAGACGGGATTTGGGGGATATTTATAGTTGTTATATGAAACAGACAAGATTAATCAAGGTTAAATAATCTTTTTAAAAGCTATCTATTTTCTGGAAACCTTTAATATATCACTTTATATCATGAATTTCCAAAAGGGAGGTATAATTTGCATAATTTCTCAAACTTACTTGAATAAAATATCCTTTGTTCCCAGAATATATCAAAAGACTAATACTGTCAGGACCATATTTTTTTTAGATTATTTTGGAGAATGTGAAAATAAGAGCATAAATAGAGTTATTTTAAATTTCTGTAGAAACAGTGTTCTTATAAAAATGTAATGTCATAACCTCACTTCCAATTATGACATCTTGTGACTGCTCTAATGTGAACTATTGCACTATTTCCTCCATGAATATGTTAATCTGAAAGGTAATGCCATTGTGCCAAACTTTCTGGATCTTTATTTTTGAATTCTTAATGTTGAAGGGCTTAATATCTATATTCATATCTATAATTATAGTGGCATAGATAAGAAAGTATATAGATATAGTTGTCTCTAATGATCCTTTACACCCTTATGTGATTTTAAAGAGAACAAGAGTGATTATGCATTAATTTATTCAGCGAGCTTTTATTGCATTTCAAGACCTTGAACCACAGTGTATGGAGCCCCTGCCTTTAAGAAGCTTATGAATTTTTAGAGCAAATTATACCACTATATAAATAAATGAATATATAGGAAATTAGTCATAAGTCTCATGTGAAAAACAATGTAAAAAGATTTTAAAGAAAGAAGAGATGGCTTCTGGCTATGGTTTTATGAGGCTTTTGTCAAGGACTGTATTGCACAGAAGAAATTTGGGCAAGCAGAGATGGCTATGGATGGGTCATAAATTCAGCTAAGGAAAATTCCTGAAAGGAAAAGAAACACAGGAAAATATGAAATACAATTGAGGTTGGTTGCAGTAGGAGGTGACCAGCTGGATAAAGGAAAAGGAGTACTGAAAAATTCATAGTGAGCCTGATTGTCATAACCTTAAATGTGATGCAAAGAGTTAAAGGCCAACCAGCAGCTTCTGGAGAGTTTTGAATGCAAGGTCATATGACCTCAGCACAAAGAAGTACAGGTCTCAGAAAGTAGCATGGATTAGACCTGAAAAGGCTTTCCCTCAGAAACCGGAGATGAAGATAATAAGAGTTTTAGGTTTGCCACTGAGCTATAGCTACCATTAGCATTATTGGAATAAGTCAGAAATGAGTTCCAGGTCTAGACTCTTAACACTCAAAAATTCTGTTGCATGCACAGCAAAGCTTCAAAGATATAAGTCTTATTTTTGCCTCTTGGACCTAATCTTCTGTAAAAGGGCATGTACGTGCCCTGTCTTAAGCTGCATCACAAGGCCCGGTTACCGTAATCTGTCAGGTAAAACAAACACAGACTGAGCTGAAATTGGAAACTGCTCTGGGAGGGCCGCCCAGTCCCCATCACAATACAGTCACTATCAGTTCTCAACATGCAGTGAAATCTGGTATCAACTTCCCATTCCCCCTTGTTAAAAAAATGGTGACAATGCTTACGCTTTACGGCTCAGAATTTCCTTTTTCTGTACTCTTATGGATGCCATTTCTTCCACACAGAATCAGAAATCTCTGCTTCTTCCCATGCTATTCTGTCCAAACCTCTTACTAAGGAAGGTTGTTCTCTTTAGGACCTTGGCATTATTTTCCAATAGCTCTCAGCTTTAGTGTTTGTTTCAAGTTCAAATCTTATCACCTGCTTTCACTGGGGTTTTGCAACGTCCAATCTTCTTGACAAAAAGATTTTTCACTATTATATGTGATCAGTGGTAAGAGCTTCTTACTGTTTGAGCTGGGTTCTCTGCTGCTCTCAATATCATGTACAAAGGGGGATGAGAGGCATCTGATACTCTTCTTCTGTAGCAGAAAATCACCTCCTTATTGATGTCTTAACGGAGAACTGATTCTTGTACTGGACACGGTGATGCTTCCTATAAAACAATATTAACTGTCTCCCTGATAGCAGAAGCTCAGGAGAATAATTTGACATTTGTGTTTGTTATGTTTTACTGCTTTATTCCCGTTTACCCTCATTGTTGGAGTAGGAGAGAGAAGAGGTCAGATATTGAGCAAACAGGAGACATAAATCTGAATAGGGGTGAGCCCCAATCTGAATTTGATGGACAGTCAAGGAACAAATGCATCAAGCATTCCTGACGATGTGTGGCCAGATGACCCACAGGACTTGCCCAATTTGGTTGGATAGCATCCCATTGGAGGAGAGCCACATTTGAATGCTCTAGGTTTTTCCCCTTCAGTGTCTGGTGTGTACAGGGATGGGAGGGCTGGCAGGGGTTAAGGCCAGGGAGGAGACCAGGGAGGGAGAAGGTAAGGCATAGATATACAAAGGCCCTGGAATTAAAAATAGGGCAGCTTATTGTGAAGTTCTGAATCATGTTTCTAGCTAAAAGATCCAGAGCCCACATAAGAATAGCCTAAAGAAATAGATTTGATGGTTAAATGTAAGGGAAACTTAGGACCATATTGCTCACTCTGTACCCCCAAAGTTTTTATTGTACTCATAGTTTGAAACCATTAATGTCTGCATTGCCATCATGCTACCATAAGCTTCCCTACCGTTTTGCAGTTCTATTTCCTCGCATACAGAGTTTGCAGTCGATTCACCTGTATTCTTGAGAAAGTGAATGAGTAGGCACCTCTGTCTCTACATTTCTCCCTTTCGCATAAAAGAGTAGTGAACCTCAGCAAGTACAAGGTTCACATTTTTTTGATGAGATATGAGTGTGCTTACCTTTCTATTACAGGGTCATTGAAAGAAACGCTATGTACGTAGTACATTCTTGGTCACTTGTATCAGTCCCACAAATTGTTTCTAAGCTGGTGAAGAACTCAGAAACAGGAAAATCACCTGCTTTTTTAAGAAACAGGATGATCATTTGTCATTTTCAACTGTTTTACATTTTTGTTGTAGAAGAATGAGACTACATTTTCAAATGAAATGTGCAAGCCAATTTCGTCCTTTTGAAAAGAGAAAGGAATTACTTAAGGTGCTTAATAGTAATGTAATAGAGAGCAGTGGCCTGAGACTGAAAAAAGAAGCAATTTAAATTGGACATTAAGAAAATTTCACTTGAAGTGAGGGCAATTATACAGTGAAATAATTTCCTAAGGGAGAAACAGTGAGATGCCATTAAAAGAGTTGTTTAAAGGAGAGTAGATAAAAACACTTGCAGTTGAATCTGCTGGAAGATCATTTTATGATTTATTGCCTTACTATGCCTGCATGTCATCCTCACTGGAGATTTACCTGGTTCAGTTGACTTACTTTACATGAGGGAAGGACCCACCCTGTACCAGAAGACCAGGATGTCTTCTTTTATATTTTTCTTTTTGCAAAAATGTAAAGCCATAAGTGAATTCCTGGTGAAAGAAGCAAAGAGAATGCAGGGGACTAGAGGTGTGGAAAACTTACTCTGTGTTAGTGCACTAGGATTTTTTTGGCATACATGTACATACACATAAATACATACAAAGACACAGAAGTATCTATAGCTAATATATTATCTTTTAGATACTATATCTATATATTGTTTAATCTTATTTAAACTTTCTTCAAAAAAATATTGATGCATTTTTTCACGTTAGTGGCTCTTGACCAGTCTGTATTACTGAGTGTGGGTTGCATAATGTGGTTATTCCTCCACACCACTATAATGCTTAACCTGCAGTATGAAGTATAAAAAGCATCCTTTACCTGATTTCAGAAGCCCAGCACATTCCCCAACACACACAGACATGCACTCAGACACACTGTTGGATTTGTGCAAGTCCCTTAACCTCCTGGAATTTTACATTCTGCATTTGTAAATGGAAATGTAAAATGTATACTGGCTGACACTGGCTGAGTGGTGTTCCATTACAGAGGCTAAACCAATTTTATATCATACTCTGGTTTATTATTCTAAATGAATCAAGAGGCTAACATATTGGCCTGAAAGATTCCCTGAAATTCTCACTATTAAAGTACTTTCTGGAAACCTATGCATTTTTAATGGCTATTTTAAATTTTCTCTTGTGCTAAGAGTAGCTTCCCAAAGAAGTCCTTCATTAGAGATTCTTTTCTGAACTTTCCGTTCCCTAACTCCTTTAGGAGAAGAGGCACGCCATACACTCACTCGGCATCCACCAGTCCTCACTACACCTACACCATGCCCAGTCCTTGTCTGTGTTGGGTGCATCCACTATGGAATGATTCAAACATGTAATGTCGGTACCTGTCCTTATTTAACATGTGTGCAAGCCCCACACTACCAGCGTGATAAATGCACCCTTCATATGGAGTGGTCAATTCACAAAGACAGAGGCCAGAAAAGACACACACAGTTCTGTTCTTTTCTTTTTGAAAAATCTTATCCTTAAACCCTGAATTAGTTTATTATGGCTGCTACAGCAAAATACCAGAAACTGGATGGCTTAAAACAATAAAAGTATATCCTCTCACGGTTTTGGATTTTTAAAGTAAAAATCACATTGTTGGTAGGGCCATGTTCCCTCCAAAGAATCTAGGCGAGATATTTCCTTGCTTCTTTCAGCTTCTGGAAGCTCTAGACATCCCTTGACTTGAGGCCGCATAACTTTGATCTTTGCATCTACATTCGGATGGCCGTCTGTGATGTGTATCTCCACTTGTGTCTGTCTTTTCTTCTCTTCTTCTAAGGACACCAGTCATAATGAGTTAGGGTTCACCCTAATACTCCGTCCTACTTCGTTACATCTACAAGACCCCATTTCCAAGTAAGGTCACATTCACAGACAGTGGGGATTAGGATTTCAGCATGTCTTTTGGATGGGGGGGATGCACAATTCGACCCACAACATACCCCAAGACTGCAAGTCTCAAACTATAGCCAAACCTCAGGATGTGTGTTCTGCTAAAGTTTGTCATCAGTCTTGCATGGTTGGTTGTGTTTCATAAAACACAACCAGGCTTTAGGTAAAGAAGACCGGATCTCAAGTCTGTCGATATAGTATGTTGGGTGATACTGAACAAGCCTCCATTTCCTCACACATTTCTTCCTCTAGACACTTTTCTTAGCTTCTTGATCCACTAATAAAGCAGACTGGGGCTCCCTGTTTCCATGTTATTGCCTTTACCTTTCCCATCCTTGCATTGAAATCCCCTCTTCCTGACTATGGAGTTCATCCTTCCTTAGATGAGTTATTCACTCCATGAATTCTTATTTACTAATCTCCCAAATAGGGAGGATGCTTCCTCTCTCACTTGATAACTTTAAAGACAAAGTGAGATTTAGAATAGGAAGTTCTGTCTGAGCATCTAACATTGCAGTTTCTGGTGTACTGCCATGTTCCTGGATGCTCTAATTAATTGTGAAAAGTGGGTGATCCACGCCCAGTAAATGGGTGGTAGGGATTGAGATTTCAGGCTTTCACATATTTAGAAAGATTTATCAGTGGCTCTGTTGATCAGCTAGATTTGGACAAGATGACTTTTGAGATTCCTGACAGATCTAAGAGACACATTACCTATATAGAATATTTCTAGGTCATAATAGCAAGAAACAAATTCATCTATGTTATTCAGGCCCATGAGGGAGTTTAGGATAATCCTCTGAATGTAAAACAAAATGAAAGGATACTCAAGGCCTCAAGGCCATGGAAATTTTTTCTTTTAGAAGGCACAGAACTTTCAAAGGCATGTCAAATTTGGAGAGATTTGCAAAAACCTAATTCTCCTTTGTGGAATTTATACAAAAAAATTAACATTACTGACCACTCGCAGCCCTGATATTACAAGGAATAACCACATTTGCACAGTAGTAATCGTGCTTCAAAGGGTGATGCAACAAAGATCAATGTGAGTGTGATGTGCGGATGTTTTAATTAAAGGTGCACCAGCCAGAGGCTGCTTTTGCCCAGGCTGCTCGCAGTGACCACCCCGTGCTGTCCAGTGTACGTTTATCCTGAGCATCTTATCCACGGAGAAAAAGTCAATTCCAGGAGATCACAGAAAACAATTTTTATCTCCTGTTTTCTCTGAGTTTTTGCCAGTTTGAAATTAAGGCTTCTTGATGTTTTTATTAAATATATTTTCATGTTGTATAAATTAATGATGTGGTCTCTGTGGATGCTTTCTTACATTTCAGAGTCTAATTTCTGTGTTTTCTGTTGCTCTTAAACATATGACTTTTCTATATTTATTGAATGGGCAGGAAAAGCAGCTGTGATTCAATGCTTGCCTGTGGCTATAATTCATCTTCCCCTGCTCGGAAGTGAAAAATTAGCTATGCAATTAATGCCTTTCTGTGAATCTTCATAGACAATTATTCTCAGAACAAAATACAAGCAGTAACTTATTCCCTCCCCTAGGAAATAGCATTCTTCTCTCTAAAAAACAATAAAATCTCTGTAATTCATCATTTTTCCCTTTTTACCTTGGTTTCTCGGGAGCTTATAGCTAGTTTTTGGTCTTAATAAATGTTGCACTTTCCTCAGCAAGAAATTTTTAACATAGTTTAGGCTATTGTTAACTGGAATATTATTTCTTTTATACTATAAATTATTTTTATTCTTACTGATACTTTTTATTTATTAAAAGATTCTTCATAAACTTTTCAGATGTAAGTGGGAGTAATCATTAAATCAATCAATCTTTATCTCATACCATACACAGAAAGTGATGGCAGATATACTGTAAATGTATTTGTAAAAGTTAAAATGATAAAGCTTTTAGAATCAAACATGAAAGCATATCTTCAGGGCCTTGAAGTAATCAAAGATTTCTTAAATAGAAAATAAAAAGGCTAATGATACAGGAAAAAATGATAAATTAAACTTTCTTAAAATGAAATGAAGAATTTCTTTTAATCCAAAGTCACCATTAAAACACTGAAAAAGGAAGCACAGACTAAGACAATCAACTTCTAATCCATGTAAATGGCAAAGCATTAGTATATGGTGTATAAAAAATACAAAGAATTCTAAAACCAATAAGAATGAAACAGTAAAGCCAATAAAAGAAATGGGCAAAAAGTTGAATATATACCTCAAAAAAGATTTAAAAATATCAAAGTGACCAATAAATATGGAAAAAGATGTGTAATTTCAGATGTGTACCTAGCCACTAGAATAACTAAAGAGGAAAAAAATGGAAAATGCTAACAGCTGGAAGGGAGCGGAGTGCTGGGATCTCCCAAGCATTGTTGGTGGGAGTATAACTTGGTAGAGTCATTTTGCAAAACTACACAGTACTATCAACTAAAACTAAACATAGGCATAACCCCCTACTTGTTTATTCAACAAAAATAGTGCAGACACCAAACAAAATATGTGTTCAAGAATGTTCATAGAAGCAAGATGCACAATAGCCAAAAAAATAGAAATGACTCAAAATTCCATTAAAAATACAGTGGATTTGTAGCACAGCCATACAACGGAAAATGAAACATCAATGAGAATGAATAAATTATTTCAATGTGCAAAAACATAAATGAACTTTATAAACATATTGTTGAACTATAGAAGCTAGTTATAAAAGAGTGCCTACTGTATGATTCCATTTGTATAAAGTTCAAGTAATCTATGCTTGGAGAATCAGGGTAATTTTTACCTCAAGGAAAAAGGAGTGCACAAAGGGAACACAGAGGGTGCTGATAATCTTATATTTTATCTAAGTGTTGATTTCCAAGGTTTATGCAGTTTACAGAAATTGATCAAGCTTCCCACTTATTTTTTTGTTCACTTTTCTGTATGTCTGTTATACTTCAAAAAAAAAAAAGTAATTAATCAGTTCTCTTTGGGAAAAAGCTCCTACCAACCCCTTTTGATTATGAAATATTCTCACTCTTTCATCTTCTTAACAAAATGATAAAAAGTGTTTTGGACATAGGTATTTAAAAGTAACATTTGAATCCAGTAAAATATTTCTTTATGATAAATGAGTTGATTTAAAGTGCTCCCTACTTTTCACCTGTTTTTAGCATTTTTGTCTGTGTAGCTTTCTTTCCAAGTCTGGAAGCAGAATGTAATAAATCCTACAAACTAGTAATTATCTCTGTATATGACCCAGTGACATGATCTTAAATACATTGAACATTACTGTGTCTTAAAAGCATTGATCATAGCTAATACATGTCACTTAATAAAACGTTTTTATAATAGAATTCCTTAGAACCACCTAGAGTCCTAGTCCCAGGAGGGATGGTTGTGATGCATCTGCAGGTGTGCCAGGAAATGTATTAAGTGTATAGGAGACACCCCTCCTTCCCTTAACTGGACCCTTTCATTGGCAAGGTGGAGGCATCTCCCTCCAGTCTGTGAGCTCTGTATAAAAACTGGAGGCACTCACTACCTTCTGTCTTATTTCTGGGCAAGGAATCAGATTTTTGGCTTTTTGAAAACAGTGAGGTCCGTGTATAAAAGAGAATAGATTTTGGAAGACTTTTTTTTATCATTCAGGAACAGTTCTTCATTTCTGTATCAATCAGCTTTGTGCTGGAAAATGCTATAGCAATAAGAAGCCCACGTACTCAGAGGCCTACAAAAACAAAATTTATTACTCACTCACGTTACAAGTATCTCATAGGTTGGACTTAATTCTGCCCCATGTATTGTTGATATCTACCAGGGCCCACATCATGGCCTCCTTGGCAGTTGTTCCCTGGTCTTGTTGAGCTTGGTTTTCTGGGACCCATCGATATTTAGTTTCTGCAGGGCAGACTGGAGAATAAAAGAGTTATGATAATGACAATCACCCTGCACCCTATGGGTCTTTAATGGTGATGCAAATCTCTGCTAACCACCTAACCCACAATTAGGATACAATTTTATTTTGATTTTCTGTCCTGGTCTAGGGTGAGTGACAGTTTCAGAGATTTCCTCTTGGACTTTCCCTACACGCAGGACTTCCCATAGAACTTAGATCTATATATAGACTTCAAACTACACACAGGACTTTGAATTATACCACTGACTTTCCTGGGTCTCCAGCTTGCAGATGGCAGATTGTGAAACTTTGCAGCCTCCATAATTACATGAGCCAATGGATGGCATATACAATGGTAGTTCCATAAGATTATAATACTATATTTTTACTATACCTTTTCTATGTTGAGATATGCAAATACTTTCCATTGTGTTACAGCTGCCTACTGTGTTAAGTACAGTAATATGCTGTGCAGGTTTGTAGCCTAGGAGCAATAGGCTATAGCAAATAGCCTAGGTGTGTAGTAGGCTATACCATCTAGGTTTGTGCAGCCACATTCTATAATGTTTGCAATATGGTGAAATTGCCTAACAATGTATTTCTCAGAATGTATTCCCTTTTTATTAAATGACAGATGACTGTATTTATATCCTATTGATTCTTCTCTGGAAAACCCTGACTAATACAATGTCCATAAGTCCCTTTCAGGAAGGCCTGATAAAATCATCACAGTAAACACTTGCCATGATTTTTCAGGGTCCTTCTCTGTATTTAGTCAATAGCTTTTTGATCTAAAACTGGCTCAAATTCCTTGTTGGAACTGAGCAAGGGATTGTAGCTTTTTATTGAAGCAATCACTTTTAGCCTCCTGCTCCTTTACTCTTGCCTTTTTTTTGGTGCTAGATGTTGTCTGCCTGTCTATTTTGCTCCAAGGAACATCATGTTCTGTTAACCATCTCCACAACTCTCTTCAAGGCAAATATTTTGAGCTTCCTTTCCAACTTTACCTATCATTGCAATAACTGTGGACCCTATCTTCTGGTGGCTAAGCATAGTTACCTGACACTATTGCTCTGGGTTAACCATCATTCCTATGGATATTAACATGTCTAGTTCTATAATCACCTGTCCTGACATCAGCCTGGCCTGCAGAGAAGACCACTGCTGAATTTAGTGTTGCTGGTGTTTTTCTCACCAGCATATTTCTGATAATTTTGATAAATCATCATGATGTCATGATGTCCTCTGGATCCTCCTATGAAAGATAAATCCCTGGTAGGTTTTCTGATATTTTATAATATATCCATTCCAGCAAGCCTATTTCCTCACCTTCATTATTCCTTCTTCACCATCTCTCAGGAAAGATTGGGGTTTTCTACTTCCTCAGGGCTAATCCTTTTTTCCAGGACTCTAAGAGCTCCTCTGCTCACATTAGTGAGGATCAGTCACTTAGATGCACTTCATTGGAAGAAGAGTCTGTGAAACATATTCCTGGTAAGAAGTCCACTTTGCAGCAAGAACTCTACAGTATGGGAATAGAAGCATAAATCTTTGGTGGAAAGTGGGTCTTTCCTGTCACTTTGAATAAAGATAAATGAAAAGACTAATAAAATGTCATAATTCTGATGAGATTGATGATAAAAAAGAGAAGGAAAAAGCAAACAATATTAGAAAGAAAA
Organism: Avahi laniger; assembly: GCA_963575035.1. NCBI lineage: Eukaryota > Metazoa > Chordata > Mammalia > Primates > Indriidae > Avahi > Avahi laniger. The sequence goes on from CAUYSK010008424.1 coordinate 47,571, forward strand.
AATGGAGCAAACCTACAAATGCGTTCTACGTCAAGAATAAGTCAATACTCTTAATAACTATATGCCAACATATTTGAAAAAGAAATAAAGCATTCACAAATAGTGATTACCAAAAAATGCTGAAAAATAAATGTAAAATTTGAAAAACATGATGACAAATTTTAAAAATATATTATATTATGGTTAAAGATATGCCAACTCCCAAACACCAGTCCCAGAAATTTTACTAAGCAATCTTATATAAATTCTTCTAGAGGTGTTTTTAAAAGGCCATGCATAAAATAGTATATGAGTCTGCTTAAAACCATGATATCGAAACAAAACAAGGAAAGAATAAGGCGGGCAAATTACAGACCAAGTTCATTTATGAAAATAGACGAAAAATTCAGAATAAAATATTAACAAATGGAACTCAACAATGTCTGTGTGTATACCCCCCCCACACACACATACACACACACATATCTCTCCAAACTAAGTCGGTTTTATCTCAGGAAAGAAGGATGATTTAAAATTGGTAAAATTAATTAATATAATTCACTACATTAACTGATTAAAATATAAAATTATCTCAACAGATGCAGAAAAAAGCTATTTACTACAGTTCAATATGCCATTTATTAAAAGCAACCAAGAACTTCTATCTAGCTCACTAGGTTAAAAAAGGAAATGCAATAAAATATAGAGAAGCAATAGAGTATAAAGATTTGTAAAGACTTAACAAAGCTGTTATTTCTATATAATAAGATTGTTTATATAGATGAGCCAAATGACTATAAAAATAAAATATCATAATTTATACAATAAAGCTCTTATAAATATTCAATCAAAACATAGTCTCTAACAAATAAAAATATGCAATCTATCAGAGTCAATCGTATACAGCTTGAATAAAACAATGAGAAGGTACAAATAATCAAGTATATGTATCTTATAAGACCAAGAAAACCATAATATATATCTGTCCCAATGACGTGAAAGAACTTTTCAAACAAAAATAGTAAAAAATTTAAAACACATATAAAACACCTAAATAAATAGAGATGTGTATTTCAGTGAGAACTCAGTTTCATAAAGATGATAACACATCAATACATTAATATATTTTTACAAATAAAATAAAGGTCTCAGAAAAAGAAACATTTATATATGAAAATAACATAATGAAAACTGTGTGAAAATTATACTTCATCCAAAAATGGAAATGAGATAATATTTAATCTCTATGAAAAAATAAAATTAGATTTTATTTCATAAGACATGCAGAAATAATCTTAAAGATAGATTAAAATTTTAAATATAAAAAGCAAACCTATAAAATATTAGGAGAAACTATAGAAAAATGTCTTCATATCTTCAGGCTATAATTTATTTTGTAGAGAAGAGACAAAAATCACAAAAAAGAAAATTATTAATAAATTTTGATTATCATAAAATTTAAAACTCCTCCACAAACTGTCCTCATGGCAGGGTGAAATAAAAACTATTGCTTCAAATACAGTTTGTGTATTTTCAAAATATATAGAGAATACTTGTAAATCAGTAAGAAACAGACACACAAACCAACAGAAAAATAGAGAACAGAATTGAACAATCAATTCGCAGGAGAGTAAACTTGAATAATCAATAAATATTTAAATAAATACTCAATCTCACTGATGATCAGGGAAATAAAAATTTTAAATTATTTATATCATATTACTGTCAATCACATTAGTAAAAGTTAACAAACCTGACAATAAAAGTATTGAGTGAGGATGAGAAGCAATGGAAACTCTTATTAACAATTGGTAGGGGTATAAATTAGTACAATCTCTTTGGGAAAGACAGTAACATCATCTAGCAAAGTAAAAAGTAAGTATACTCCAGTACCTAACAATTCTACTTGTAGAAATACATCTTAGAATACCTCTTGCACAGGTGAATAAGAACATACTTACAAGGATATTTAATGTTCGGTGGTTTTATAAAAGAAAAATTTGAGTCAACCGAAATGCCCACAAGTAGGAAAATGGACAATTTAATATATTCATAAAATAAAATATGGTATAACAGTAATAATGAATGAGCTACAGCTATACACAGCATAGAAAAATCTCGAAAATATAAATTTGTGATAAAACATACCAATAGAAAATATGACAAAATATGATATGTAATTTGAGAACATTCAAAATAATACTATGATTTACAAATATGAATAAGTAATGTATAATTAATGAAATAAAATATGCATGTGAATAGTTAACATTAAATTCAGGCTGATTGACCAGTGGAACAGAACTGAGAATCCAGATATAAAACCATCCTCATACAGTCACCTAATCTTTGACAAAGCAGACAAAAACATACAATGGGGAAAAGAATCCTTATTCAGTAAATGGTGCTGGGAAAACTGGATAGCCACATGTAGAAGATTCAACCAGGATCCATACCTTTCACCTCTCACAAAAATCAACTCATGTTGGGTAACAGATTTAAACCTAAGGAGTGAAACTGTTAGAATTCTAGAGGAAAATGTTGAAAATAGTCTTCTAGACATTGTCCTAGGCAAAGAATTTATGAAGAAGATCCCAAAGGCAATCATAGCAACGACCAAAATAAATAAATGGGACCTGATCAAATTAAAAAGCTTCTGCACAGCCAACGAAACTGTCACAAGAGCAAACAGACAACCTACAGAATGGGAGAAAATTTTTGCATGCTACAAATCTGATAAAGGGCTGATAACCAGAATCTACTTAGAACTCAGGAAAATCAACAAGAAAAAATCAAACAACTCTATTAAAAAGTGGGCAAAGGACATGAACAGAAACTTTTCCAAAGAAGACAGAATAATGGACAAGAAACTTATGAAAAAATGCTCAACATCTCTAATCATCAGGGAAATGCAAATCAAAACCACAATGAGATATCACTTATCTCCAGTGAGACTGGCCTTTATCAAAAATTCCCAAAACATTAAATGTTGGTGTGGATGCGGAGAGATAGGAACACTCATACACTGCTGGTGGGACTGCAAACTAGTGCAACCTCTGTGGAAAGCAATATGGAGATACTTTAAAGAGATACAAGTAGAATTACCATTCAATCCAGCAATCACATTACTGGCCACCTACCCAAAAGAACAAAAGACACTCTATGAAAAAGACACCTGCACTCACATGTTCATAGTAGCACAATTCACAATTGCAAAGATGTGGAAATAACCCAAGTGCCCATCAATACATGAGTGGATTAATAAAATGTGGTATATGTATACCATGGAGTACTATTCAGCTTTAAGAAAAAATGGTGATGTAGCACCTCTTGTATACTCCTGGATAGAGCTGGAATGCATTCTATGAAGTGAAGTATCCC
>CAUYSK010008426.1:0-27899 GCA_963575035.1 Avahi laniger
TTGTTTTGTACACTTTATTTTTTTTATTTTTATTTTTATTTCAGGGTATTATGAGGGTACAAACATTTTCGTTACATTTTATGGCTTTGCCTCACCCAAGCAAGGGTTAGAAGCACACCCTTCCCCTCTACAATGTTCACCGTGTTCTTTAGTTGTGAGTTTACTCCCCCATCTCCCTAATCCCTGGAGAACATTACTGCCATGTGAGCACCATAGTGTTAATCAGTTAGTGCCAATTTGATGGTGAGTTAAGGGGAGCCCATTCTTCTGATATTGTGATACGTCAAAGAGCTTTATCTTTTAATGAATATTAGTATGAAAACTTCACTTCAAAATGAATACATGATATGCAGTCTACAGCATTTCTACACTACCTCTGAATATTTTTCTACAGCAATAACGTATTTTTTCATAATGTCACCTCTCTTGGCTCCTAAAATGTTTGTTATTCAGGTATAGAAATAAGTGGTTTATTTTATACAAGACATGTATTTAATACTTTGAAAAATACCAAGCTATCCTGAGCACATTAGAATAAAGAATATGCCACAGCAATCAGGAACACCAACTAGTGTCGATTATAACCTAGCTTATCCATCACCCTAGTGTCCTTAGGAGAATAGCTACAGAGCTTTACTTCCTTTTGGTTCCTAGAATTGAGGAATTTCATTGTTACTTGAGTTAGAATCTAGTCATTATATTAACATAAAGGTTAAGTGAGGGCTGTACAAATTAAAACTTATAATAGATCATGGTGTTTTCTAAAATTATTTTTACTACTAACTTTTCAATTTGTGACATTACATGAAATTACAATTATGGGCACCTGTAAAGGTTTAGAAATGTGCCAAATCTAATGAGAAGTATAATTGAATATTTTTAGATGTTGGTATTTGAATAAAATTTCTATAAAATACATTCTGACCATGTTTATACAGGTTTCCAATGCATATTCTCAATTGAAATGATGCTGCTTTTGAAAAATAATGAACAAAATTATTTTAAATGAAAAGATACCATCTTTAACAAGGCTTTTTTGCAACTTTTTAAAAAATGGAAGCAATTATAGTTATTTATTTTGAATTATGATGGAGTTATTTGTCTAGTCCCTATTTAATTTGCTTTTTTGAGACATTTTCTTTTCTTTTACTTTAGAATAAATCTAATATAAAGTAGTGAATACTATGGATCTATGCACTCTCAAAAGGGGAGAAGATTAATTTCTTCAAGTTTAAAAACTTTTTTTTGAAAAAACCAGGCACATTTATTACATCAAACTAAACAGCAATGAGAATACCTTCTGTGAATACAGCACTATGCTCTCTGGAAGGACCTGAAAAACATTCTTTTTATATGTGTGATGTCAGAAACCAAGCTCTTTATGTTTTCGTTACATTTGGCAATGATATTTCATATTTTCTGAAATTCTCTTTTTCCATTTTTTTTGGACACTACTCTTCTCTGGATTTTTTGTGGCATGCCTTTCTTCTATCAGCTGTGATTCAGGTACTCGGGCTGAAACAAAGTGTAAGCCAGGAGTCAATTTCAGGAGAGCCATAAGCAAGTCTCTGAGAATCAGCAAAAATGACATAATGCGGTCAAGACCACAGAGATGAAAGGTGTTAAAATTACTCAGCTCTATCTTTCCTATCTCAGCTATGGTGGAGAAAGAGGGGAAAAAAGGTTAGAAACACCTTGAAGGTCCCAATCCATAAAAAGAGGCCAATTAAAAGAGTGATATTTCATCATAAAATTATAGAAGATTTTCTTTATACCACTTCTTAACTCCTAGGAGGAGTGCTCAGAGGGAAATTCACAGCTGTAAATGCCTACATTACAAAAGAAAAAGAATGTCAAATCAATAACCTAACTTTGCACCTTAAAGAACTAGAAAAAGAAGAACAAACTAAACCCAAAGCTAACAGAAGGAAAGATATAATAAAGACTAGAGAGGAGATAAATAAAAACTAGAAAAACAATAGAAACAATAAAACCAAAAGTTGGTTCTTTGGAAAGATTAAGAAAATTTATGAATATTTAGCTAGACTGACTACAAATCAACAAGGAAAACACAAATCACTAAATAGAAATGAAAGTGGAAACATTATTAGTAGAAATGTATATGACCTTACAGAAATAAAAAGGATTTTAAGACAATACTACGAACAATATTATGTAAACAAATTGGAAAAACTGGATGAAAGGGACAAATTCCTAAAGACGTGCCAATTACCAAAACTAACTAGTAAATAGAAAATCTAAATAGACTTGTGAAAAGTAAAGAGAATGATTCATTAACCAAAAACCTCTATACGAAGAAATAGGCCAGTTTATTTTACTGGTGAATTAAACCAGACATTTAAAAAAGACTTAACACCAACATTTTTTAAATTTTTTCAACAAATAAAAAAGGGGAGGATATTTCCTAACTCATTCTATTAATATAAAGTCAGTATTACTAGTTCTTACTAGCTAAGAACAGAAATTCAGGGATAAAGATTAATTTAAAAATAGTTTTTATAAATGGAACTGTCCAAAATATATATTCAAATACACTCACGTGGTTGCACAATGTACACAATCACAAATACACTTTTATTAGGGAAAATGTTGAGTGTAAGTCAATATATTAGAACTCATTAAGATACAAAATCAGTAAAATATATATATTTTACTATTTTTATGTATTTACATATCTGTCTATTAATATCCATCTATTGTCTACAGTCATGTTAAGATAATACCATATTTCTACTGAACCTTTTCTATGTTTAGGTATGTTTAGATCCTGCAAATACTTACTGCTGTGTTACAATTGCCCACAGTATTTAGAACAATCGCATGCTGTACAAGTTTGTAGCCTAGCAGCAATAGGCTGTAATATATAACCTGTGTTTAGTAGGAAATACCAACCAGATTTGTGTAAGTGCACTCCATGATGTTTGCACAGGGACAAAATCACCTAAGCATGCCTTTTTCTGAACGTATCTCATCGTTAAGCAACATGTGAGTGTATTTAGAGTCATTTCTCATTATTCATCATATTAAATTCTATAAAGTTGCTGCAAACACTGAATTAGAGAAGTCTGAACCTTTGTTCCTGAAAGGAAACACAGGGTACGAGTTCTCAGAGCCTCTGGTTATATTTTCATTAACCGATCCATGAATAGCCTTATTTTATGTGTGTTTCCGTTTAAAGACACATTTTAAAATACATAATATTGGTTAACATTGAACTCATGGCCAAAAGCACTGTATATTACTGAATAAAGCTTACTTATCTAACACGGATATTTTCTCTATAAGGCACATCGCAGCCTTCTTCTACGTAGACCACTAGATAGCACTTCAATACTATGCTTTTTGGCCATTTTAAACAATGAAATCACCAAATTGATTTCAAAAAGCACAAAAATGTAAAAAGCTTGGCACCAAGTAGACTTCAAAAAGGACATTTGTTTGTAATATGAGAACTAAAACAAGAAGGTAGAACATCTCCTGGTTTGAACTCAGCCGGCAACTTGTATGTTGGATGATTCACATTTTTGGCCACTCTATGCATGTCCGTGAATGACAGTGAATGTGTAGAAGTATTGATTTTGGTATCACAAATGAACTTCAGTGAGTAGAAAAATTTGAAAATATAAGGGAGGTGAATAATGAGGGTATAGAAAGATGGATAGACAGAAAAAGAGGGCTGGGCATGGTGGCTCACACCTGTAATCCTAGCACTCTGGGAGGCTGGGGTGGGAGGATTGCTTGAGATCAGAAGTTTGAGAACAGCCTGAGCAAGAGCGAGACCCCATCTCCCCCATAAATGGTTGTGAGGGCCTATAGTCCCAGCTACAGGGAAGGCTGAGGCAGGAGGATCACTTGAGCCTAGGAGTTTGAGGTTGCAGTGAGCTATGATGACGCACCACTGCACTCCAGCCATGAGGTAACAGAGTGAGACACTCTCTCCAAAAAACGAACAAAAAAAAGAGACATAGGTAAATAGATATATATATAGAGAGAGAAACTAAATATATATGTGAACTAGGCTATGTGTTAAACAGCATACCTGGTTTTATTGTGACTTCATTTCTGATGAGTTTAAGAAAATGTCTGCTTTTAGATTATCCATTTTCTCTCTCTTGAAGTGGGAACAACTTTCTCTTCTTGCTTTCTATATTATATGCAATCATTTCCCCACTCCTTGTTTTTTTAATTTATGTTTCTTGCTTTACTATTACTTTTGGCCATTATTTATGTGTTCTAGTAGCTACTCTGATATTTATAGCATGTCATATTTCTAGCAATTTTTCTTATTTTACCTTTTTAAAGATTATATTTATGGTATTTGGTACATATTATAGATTGAATATATATATATATATATATATATAGTGAAATCTATTTTTTTGTTTTTTTAACCATTATATCAACTTTTTTCTCATGAAAAAATCATTTAAATATTTACCAATATTTTCTTATGGCATGTAAATATATTTTCTTTAAATTTAATTATTTCTCTATCTGGAATAGTTTTATGCATGCTAGGAGATGAACCTATTCACTTCTATTTTGTTTCTCTATAAAGACCATCCCTGTACCTCTCAATACTACATCATCCTAAATTCTCAGGAACCTTTCCCGAATTATAATTTTCTCTTTCTTATGTTACCCCATCTTCTTCCTTCCTCACCCAAATCTATGCAGCATTTGTGCAGACTCCAGTAAAATCCATATTTAAAAAACAATTCTCTATTTCACCTATTTTTTACACATTTTTTTCTAGTTGACTACATTATCTGTTTCTTCCCCTTTATAAACTCTTTAAAATATTCAGTTCATTTGTTCTTTGTCTTCAATTTTTCACATCCAACATATTCTCAACACACCTCTTTGGCTTCAAATTTAATTATTCCACTAAAAATTTCTTTTGAAAAATAATTGTAAAACAACTTTTATTAAAATTCAACATCATTTGACTAAAAAAAGTATTGAGCCACCCTTCTCTGGCTTCTATGCCAACATAATCTCAAGGTCTTTCTCTACTTCTCTGACAATTCCTATTCAGTCTGCTTTGCTTGTTCTTCTTATTTTGAATATCCATCAGATGTTGGAGTTTCTGAACAATCTAATTGAAATAATTGTATTTTTTCACTCTATATATCCCCCAATGAACCTATTGACTCCAGCAATTTCCACTGTCAACTATATGCTGACAACTTTTGAATTTTTAACTCCAGCTCTAATCAATTTTTGAGTTCCAGAGTCATTATGGAATTCTATACTAGGCACCTCGAACTTAACACACGAGACAAAATACATGGTATGTCTCTCAAATGTTTTCCTATTCCAATATTCCCTATCTCATGAGTGGTGCCATCATTTGCCCAGTCGCTACATTCAGAGACGCCTAAGTCATTATTGACACTTCCTTTCCTTTCACCAGCTACATAAAATTAATCACTGAGTTGTGCCGATTTAAATTCTCAGATATACAAACTTATGGATCAATTAATAATAACATTTTTTAAATTAAAGATTCTCAGATCTTCAACTTCTTTAACCACTTGTGATCCCACACTAATTCCATCCAATATAATTTCTCACTAAAACCATTGTCTTCTTTAATTTATTCTCCCAATTCCAGATTCATCATTGAACAATGTAATTTAATTATGCTACAATTTACCCACTTGAAACATTTTGGAAATTTCCCATTGTTCTTAGGACAAAGGCCCATATTTATAATATGACATAGAGGACTTTGTATATTTTACATTCTGTCAAACTTGTTTTCATTTGAAATGTCTTGGCTACTTTTAAGTAAAATAATCTTTCAATAATAATTTTAGTCAATATTGAATGCAATCTAAATATTGTGCCATCTTGGAACTTGGAAGAAATTTGAATTAATAAAATTTGAACAATTACAATATAATAGGAAAAGATGTAAACCAAAAAGTGACTTCTTTCACAATGGAATATTAATTTGGTCATGAAATACTTCTATATTTGTTAAAAGTACATATAAATACTTATACATGCACACACACACGTGTCCTTATGGCTGATTTAATAGTCATTGAATACATGTGCCTCAAATTTCATGTATGAACCTATCAGAGGACCTGACAGAATGAAGATGAGATGGCTTTGAGAGCAGCGCTCAGGCAAATTTTCTGACCAAAGAAATCAGAAGTATTTTTAGAAATTATTTAGAGGCCTATCATCAAAAAATAGGGTGTATCAAAGTTTTGAGTTAGCACACCATCACCTTCACTGTCCTTTGTCTTATGTGTGCTTTTGTCTCATGCAGTTAAAACATATTGTCTATGAATAATATCATTTCTCTGTTTTTCCTGTTCAAGTAGAAATCAACTATATATTCAATTTTGTTTTGTATTTTTTATATTAGGCTTCATGAACTGTTATTATGTTTAAAATTACCTTGTAGGGGGTATGTGTCTGTAATCTCAACAGTAGATCTGACAATATTAATGTCAGAGAGTGATTATATGTTAAAATACTTGACTTTCTAATCATCATGCTTACTTTACCTCAGTTAACAACATTGTTGACTACATCGTTACATCTTATAAGTAAAATCAGCCTTTCAAACTTAAATATAACCTCCATAATATCATTTATTACCTCTGTGGTTAAGTGACTTTGCAATAATGCCTATAGTTAAATATCAAAAGGCATGACTGGTCACTGGTAAAGATTAAACAATATTGGATTTTTCCACTGCAAGACCATATAACCGGTATTTAAAGAGTATGAAATGATTTTGAGGAATCACAAAAAATTTAGTCTGAGCATACTAAGTAATAATAATCATGTGATATGTGTAATATTTCACAAAGGAGGATATGTAAATATGGAGAAATTAGCAAAAAAGTAGAAATTAGCAAATTTGGATTTTTGTAACATCTGATGTCAAATTATTTAGGAAAATCATTCTCTGAGGCGAGAAATCATATTCAAAGCTACAGTTCTTATATTTGCCTACAGACAAATGGAGCATGTGACATACACAGGAAAATATTAATATGATCTGAAAAAGTGTCCTTTGAGATTTCTTTTGCTCGCACAGTTTTGTCAATAACAATGACACAGTTTCTTCCTTTCATAGCACTGATATGTATGAATGAATAGATTGCATGTATAAATACAAGAAAGGCAAGACTACTCTGACGGCATTTAAATATAATCATTAGGCAAACATAAGTCAATTAGCGTAAAGTCAAGTCTTTGAAAAGTGGATTCATTAGAACTAGCATCATGTTTATGTAATCATTTTCCCTAAATCTGCAATGAAATTCAATTGTTAGCTCATTCAAAGATAATAAATTCTGACAGAATTTAGGCTTTGAAAGTCAAAATATGCTTCTTCTGAATATAATCTTATTTCAGAATTTATACTTTTACTGTATCTGCTTCTATTAAAATCTCAATTATTAATAAAAAATTATCTTGGCTCCCACCTATTATCGTTGAATGACATTTATTATTTTTCAAATTTCAACAGATTTCTGCCATTCTTTATCTTATGAACTAGCACAATAGATTTTATATTTTTATATAGCATGTGATTATTTTGTACTGCTTTCCCTTTGTAACCTAAACTTAAACCTTATAAAGGTTTCTCAATTATCAACAAGGAAAGTCAAATACAATAAGAATAATTGCAGTTTATGACTAAACTCCGAAAGCAAATGTAACAAAAATAAAAATAGACAAATAAAACTTAAACTAAAAAGCTTCTACACAGCAAAGGAAATAATCAAAACATAAATAGACAGCTTACACAATGGGAGAAAATATTTGCAAACTATACATCCAACAAATGACTCATAGCCGCAATCTGTAAGGAACTCGAACAACTCAGCAAGGAAAAAAAAAAAACTCCATTAAAAAATGGGCAAATGACATGAACAGATATTTTTCAAAAGAAGGTATACAAATGGCCAACAATCATGAAAAAATGCTCAACATCACTAATTATCAGATAAATGCAAATTGAAGCCACAATGAAATACCATCTTACTCTAAGTAGAATGGCCATTATTAAAATAAAAAAAAACAATAGATGTTGGCACAGATGTGATGAAAAGGGAACACTTACACATTGTTGGTGGAATTGTAAGTTAGTACAACCCTTATAGAAATAAGTATGGAGATTTCTCAAACAACTAAAAGTAGATCTACCATTTGATCCTGCAATCCCAGTACTGGATATCTACACAAAGGAAAAAAAATCTTATCTCGAAAACATACCTGTACTCATATGTGTATTGTAGCACAACTCACAGGTGCAAAGATATGGAATCAACCTAAGTACCTATCAACTGATAAGTGGATAAAGAAAAATACATAGATAAAAAGACAGATATAGAGAGATACTATGGAGTACTACTCAGCCATAAGAAAGAATGAAATACTGTCTTTTGGAGCAACTTGGATGGCACTGGAGACCATTATCCTAAGTTAAACAATCCAAGAGCAGTAAAATAAATGCTACATGTTCTCACTTAAAGTGAGAGTCAAGCTATGACTATGCAAGGACACATAGAATGGTATAATGACACTGGAGAATTAAAAGGGGGAGAGGGTGGGAGAGGATGAGGGATGAAAAAATTATTTATGGGATACAACGTACACTATTTGGGTGGTGGGTACACTAAAAATTCAGACTTCACTACTATACATCATACATAAAACAGAATTCAACTTGTACCTCCTAAATCAGTTGAAATAAAAAAAGAATAAATAAATGAGGAAAATAAAAATCAAAAAAGAAAAGTTACAAAAAAATAGAAGAAAGAAAACAAAGGAACAAAGAAAATGTGAAAAAAATTTAAAAAGAAATATTTTCACTGTATTTTAATTCACCATTGCAGCTAATGTCTTGTGAGAGTAGATTTTGTGATACTATTGTACATTATGAAGAGCTTTATTTATGTGGGTCATATGTATCACATTGTTGATTACATATTTTTCCTAAGAATATTCAATTCAGCTTCTGTGCTTATAGCTAGCATTACTGACATTGTATTAATAGAGTTCAGAGAAGGAATTATCTGACCAAGTTTGTGCTGCAGTAACAAGAAAAATGAAAGGAAACAAGATTGTTTATGTCACAGGATCTGATCTTAGGGTTTACCTTTCCAGAAAATGGATTCTGTCTCTCCAGAGTAAGCTTATACCTATCCCCAAATTATAAGATTCCAAATAGACTGACATGTAAACTAAAGGTTCAATTTCTTGCCTAAAATGAGATAACAATACTGTCAAACAGTTTGGAAAGCTTATGAAAACAGGACTGATATCCCCATAGTCATATCCATAAAAGAAAAAGCATAGGGCAGCTTTCCATGAAATCAGAGAAAGGACAGATGGGTAGATTATATTTTATATTAAAATCATTGCTGTGGTAGTCAAAAGCAATAATCTTTGTCCAGATATATCCTTGCCTATGAAATTGTGAGGGCCTTAACAATGTTGATAATATTTCATTTGCGTGATTAGGAAATAAAAATAGAAATAAAATACTGGAAAATGAGAGTATTCAAAATATATTTAATCAGAGATAGAGTTCTAAATTCTTTCTCTTTTGGAGGAGAGCGGTTTAGATAGATATTAAAGTAAAACAAATATAATAATATTTAATAAGCATGCACTGAAAAAAAAAATCTTGAATTGTATGGTCTCCAAAGTAGTGTTGGAAGAATATGTACTAAAGATAAAGTAATTCCAAGATGGTAAGAAGGGAGAATATAACCTGGGGAAAAGTGAATGTAAGATAAAGCACTATATGAAATGATAGATATCATTCTAAATATATCCATGATAACAAGACATTGAGATAGACCAAGTGACCATTTAAAAGACAATGATTGTCAGATTATATTTAAAATATCCCCTGCAGTTAATATTGACAAGAAATATATCAAACATAGGATATAGAAAATAATATTTTGTAGAAATAGAAGGGAAATTGACAAAGTCATCCTCATATTTAAAATATTTCAAAACATTTATAAGATACATTGATAGGTAATGCAGACAAAAAATAAGACTGTTCACAGCTAAAAGAACGTAATTAACTACATTAAATGTACATATGATACTTTTTTCTGAAATTTGAGAATATAATTTTTCAAGCACTTATATAATGTTCATGAAAATTTATTTTACATTAAGACAAAAAGCATATCTCAAAAAATTTTCAAAATGGTATGATGCAGACCATACTGAAATGGATGTAAATATTACGGAAAATCTATCCACTGAAATAGCATTGAAAATAACACAAGTAGACCTCAGTTATGGTTGTGTATGGTTTGTTTGGCTCCACTAAGTCTCCCGTTGAAATTTAATCCCCAGTATTGGAAGTGGACCCTGGTGCTGGTGTTTGGGTCTGGAGGCAGATCTCTCATGGATGGTTTGGTGCCATTCTCACTGGAGTGAGTGAGTTCTCACTTTTAATTCCCAGGAGAACTTGTTGCTGGAGAAAGCATGGCATTTCCTCCCCTCTATCTGTCTTGCTTCCTCTCTTGTCACGTGATTTGCACACACCACCTCCCCTTCACCTTCTTCCATGAGTGGAATAACAATTCCTCTCTCACCAAAGCAGATTCTGGCATCATGCTTCTTTTACGGCTAGCAGAACCATTAGCAAAATAAGCCTCCTTTCTTTATAACTTACCCTGCCTCAGGTATTCTTTTATAGCAACACAAATGGATTGGGACGATTTGCATAAAATAACATGGATCAATATCAAAAACAATTTTGAGTGAAAAAGGAAAATGGCAATAATCCATGTAGTATAACATTAATATAAAATTTAAAACATATAAAATATTAATATAACATTAACATATTTAAAACATATTCATGTGTAGCAAAACTATTTTGAATATCAAGAGAGTAATAAACACAAAATAAGAAATTTATTTGACATTGGATGGAAAGCAGACAGCTTCAAAGCCATTTTACTTTTTAAGATTATTTGTAATGGTGTATTTCATCAGTATTTACATGTTAGTTTACATACATATATATTTTTATTTAGATAGACAGATCAGTGATAGATAGATAGACAAATTCAAAAGGCAAGTAGGAGTAGGATTTAATTAATATTCCGATCATGCTTATTCCAATAAAGCCACTTTAATTGAAGGCAATTGTGTTGATTAATGTTACATGTCAACTTGAGTGTGACACTGTGTGCCAAGATTTCAGTTAAACATTTCTTCTTGGTGTGCTTATTACGCATTATTTCCAAATGTGAAAGTACTGAATGACCAAAAAAGCTGCTAGTTTTGAGTGGGGCCCAGCATGACAGAAGGCTCTACAACATGTCCAGGCTGCTGTGCAAGCTGCTCTGCTCCTTGGACCATATGATCCAGTAGATCCAACGGTGCTTGAAGTGTCAGTGGAAGATAAGAGTGCTGTTTGGAGCCTTTGGCAGGCCCCCACAGGTGGATAGCAGCATTTCTATAGGCTAATATCAAACCACATGAAAAAATTAAGAAATAAATCCTATTTATAATACTTAAAAAATGAAATATCTATAAATAAATTTGACAAAAGAAAAAAAAGAAAAAGAAAAATTGCTAATGAAGAAGACTGTAACCTAATATTATCTTTTTTCAGCTATGTCCATTCCATAATATGCTAACTGGGCAGATTCAGAATTTAAGGAATACATTTGCTTTTATTTAAAATGGACAACTTGGTTTCTGATTTGTTTTATATTATTTTGTTTTAAATATTCACTATTAAGAGGGAAGTATGGAAACTTTGAAATGTATCAAAATTAAACTGCTAAAACAAACAAAAAAAGAGGGAGTGACCACATCACTCCTCCCCCAACTCCAGGAGCCCAGCACAGAGCGTGAGGGAAGAGAGTGAGAGTCTTTGCCTGGCGATACAGGGAAATCTCCTGTATCTTACTCACGTCTACCAAGGCAGTACCACCAGGAGTTTGAAAGAGTCATTACTGGTCCTGGCTGATATGGCTGCAGTGATCAAAGATCAGGATCACAACAGTCAATTCCCTTTGAATGCCTGGAAAGTCTTCTCAAGAAAGATGGGTTCAAATAAGCTCAGACTGTGAAGATTAAAATAAATACCTAGCTTTTCAATGCCCAGACATAGGTGAACATCCACAAGTATCAAGAACACCCAGGAAAACATGACCTCACCAAACAAACTAAAAACGGTACCAGTGACCAATCCTGAGATGATGGGTATGTGTGACCTTCCAGACAAAGAATTCAAAATAGGTAGCCTGAAGAAGCTCAATGAACTTCAAGACAACACAGAGAATGATTCAGAAGCCTATCAGAGAAATTTAACAAAGAGATTGAAATGATTAAAAAAAAAAAAAAAAGGCAGAATTCTGGAGCTTTAGAATTCAATTGGCAAACATAGAAATGCATTTGAGTCTCTCGACAGCAGAATTGACCAGCCAGGAGAAAGAATTGGTCAGCTTGAAGACAGGCTATTTGAAAATACACAATCAGAAAAGATAAAATAATGAAAAAAGAATGAAGCATGCCTGTAAGATCTAGAAAATAGGCTCGAAAGGGCTAATCTAAGAATTATTGGCCTTAAAGAGGAGGTAGAGAAAGACACTGGGGTAGTTTATTCAAAGAAATAATAACAGTAAGTGTTCAAAACCTAGAGAAAGATATCAATATCAGGTACAATAAGGTCATAGAACACCAAGTAGACTTAACCTAAATGAGACTACCTAAGGGCATTTAATAATCAAGCTCCCAAAGGTCACTGATAAATAAAAGGTCCTAATGAATGGAAGCAAAAAAAATAAAGAAGAAAAATATATAAAGGATCTCTGATACATCTGGCAGCCAACTTCTCAGTGGAAATCTTATAGGCCAGGAGAGAGTAGTATGATATATTCAAACTGTTGAAGGAAAAAAACCTTAACACTAGGATATTAAATCCTGCAAAAATATCCTTCAAACATGAAGGAGAAATAAAGACTTTCCTTGACGAACAAAAGCTGGGGCATTTTATCAACACCAGACCACTCCTACAAGAAATGTTAAAAGAGGTTCTTCAATCTGAAAGCAAAGGATGTTAATGAATAATAAGAAATCATTTGAAGGTATACAACTCACTGATAATAATAAGTACACAACTACAGAACACTCTATTGCTGCAATTGTAGTGCATAAACCACTTATATCATGAGTAGGAAGCCTAAAAGCCAAACCAATCCAAAAGAAGTACAGTGATTTTTTTGAAAGATAGATAGTAAAAAAAGATATAGATGAAAACAACCAAAAGTGAAAATGTGGGGGAAGGTAGTTAATGGGTAGAATTTCTATAATGTTTCTTTTTGTATATTCATTTATTTATGAGCAGAGTTGTCATATGCTTAAAATAACTGATTATAAAATGTTTTTGTGCACGCCTCATGGTAACCTCAAATCAAAACTTCTACAACAGATACACAAAAATAAAAAGCAAGAAATTAAAATATATTACCAGTGAAAATCATTTTTAACAAAAGAAGACAGGAAGGAAGGAAGAAGTAAAGAGAGGATCACAAAACAACCAAAAAATAAAATAACATGGCAGTAGTAAATCCTTTCCTACCAATAATGATATTGAATGTGAAGACACTACACTTGCCAGTTAAAAGACACAGAGTGGTGGAATGGATAAAAAAACAAGAGCCAACAATTTGTTGTCTGCAAGAGACACACTTCACCTATAAAGACACGTATAGACTGGAAATGAAGGGATGGAAAAAGATACTCCACACAAATGCAAATGAAAAAAGAGCAAGAGTATCTATACTTCCACCAGATAAAATAGATTTCAAGACAAAAGCTATAAAAAAGACAAAAAAGGTCATTATGTAATGATAAAGGGTTCAATTTAGGAATAGAACATAACAATTCTAAATATATATATGCCCAACACTGGAGCACCCAGATATATGAAGCAAATATTATCAGAGCTAAAGAGAGAGATAGACCCTAATACAATAATAACTGTGGAAGTGGAATGTTCCTAACACAAAGAAATGATAAATGCCTAAGCTGATGATACCCCAGTTACCCTGACTTGTTTAATTAAAATTATATGCCTGTATCAAAGCACCACATGTACCCTATAAACATATACAACTATAATGTACCCCTAAGGAGAAATAAAATTTTAAAAAGATGTTTTGGAGCAATTGAAAACAAAACAAAATACACAGAGCAAAATTATCAATTATTGCCTTTTGATTTTCACAAAGGGAATTTGAAAATCATGAAAAAGTCATAATTTCTCAAGAAAAAAATATTTTGTATTACAAAAGCCATAGCCAGAACAGCTATGGACATTTATGCCCAGAACATTTATGGACGTAAATGCATTTCATAAACTAATACTAAGCATAGAAAAATGCTTTGTTTGTAATAGTCACTTTTTTCACCCACATAGAGAAAGGGTAGAAAAAGTGGAGTCATGTGTCAAGAACAAAGTTAATCATTTGTATGTTTTCCTAAGGAAAAAAGATCTGACCTGCTATACAAAGGCTAATTGTTAGGGTAGAGATAGATGTGTTGAACAATAAAATCCCCAGGTAGTTATGGGGATTAATTTGCATGGAGTTTGTGACCACATTCCCAGGTGGATTTTCAAAGAAAAGCCCCTATACTCTTAACTCTCTGGGAAAAGTAGAGTAGAAAGTATATTGTAATGTATAAAGCACAAGGAGCTGAGAGTTTTAAGAGAGTTTTCTCATAATCCTCAAAGCAGTGAAGGAGGACAAGAAAACACTTTCCCTGTCCCCTGCTGGGGCATCAAATTAACTGAGAAAGTGTAGGATTTAAAGTGGCTGTATAGTTAGGGTCAAAAGAGTACAGCTGTGATCCACATGGGACTTGAGAACTGAGAACCAATGGGAACTTGGATGCCCAGCTACTGCCAGCATGGATAATGATGATAAACAAAATGCCCTCTTTGTAAGCTCTTCTCTCCAGAAATTAGATTTCATTCCTAGAACAAGGCAATGTCCTGAGAGTGGATACTTGGGTACAATAAACATAACTCAATTAACTCAGATTAGGTTACTTTCTTCTGGTGGAACAAAGGCTTGAATTACAAATGAATGTCAGTTAGCAAAAAGAAAAAAAAAAGAATGTCATTAATGTTTCTTAAAAGCCAAGGTTTTTTTGTCCAATAAAATTGATGCTCAATATAAAGGGATTTAATGTATAGAAAATTTCTCTGTTACACTTTTCATCTATAAGCAAAGCCTGATAATAACTTCCTCTTCCTTGTGTCCTTGGGTTGTTTTGAAGATTATAAAACAAAAACAAAGTTCTGAGAGCTTGGACAAGCTAATGACTTCTGCTTATTCCACGCAGTGCCCTCCACAGAGAGGATGTGATTGTTGGTTGTGTTTCCACTGTAGTGTTTGCCACAATAAAATTGAGAGCTGTGGATGGCATATAGCTAACTTCCCCAAGACTCAGTACTGAGGCATGTCTCTAAGCTTCCCCTGCCCTTGGTTATCAAATGAGCTTACAGTCACTTCCAAATTCCTAGGGGATTGCACTTTTGTGATAGGTTTTTGACCCAGGAGTTACAGTTGAGATATTTTCATTAGTGAGTAACATAACACTTCTCTTCATGTTTAAAAAATTCAATTTTTATCCATTTGTAAGGCTCTTTGAAAAGCACAAAGTTGTTTTACATGTAATGAATTTAGAATCTAGAAAGCAACAGAGACATTATTGGTTCCAACATCATTTTAAGATCTATAAATTTTGTGGAGTATTTTCTTATTTAAATGTACTAAGCTTGCTAGCAGTGACTGGTTTATTCTCCTCCAAGTTACTGCTGAAATAATCATAGAAACACTGAAAATGATGCAAAATTCAACAGCATTTTATATAGAGAGATGTACACTTGGTTTATCCCTAGAATTTAAGAAGGCCAGAGTAGCTAGAGTAGAATGAGAGAAATGGAGATTTAGGCCAAAATGTGGGACCAGAGTAGGGTATCCAAATCCTGTAGAGATGTGTAAATGGAAACTTTGAGTTTTAAAATGTGATGGAAGCTACTAGAATATTTAAACTGAGAAATGATATGCTTGGTATATTCAAGGATCACTCTGACTGCTAGGTAGGTGAATTGGCCATGGAGGACAATGCTGAAATAAACAACCAGTTAGGACCTCATTGCAGTAGTCCAGGTAATTGATGTTGCTGCTAAATTTGTCAAGTGGAGAATAGTACAGAAATCTAGACATCTGAAAATAGAATTACAACAGACTTTTTCTTTACTTATATGTTGAAAAACAATGTGGTATTGATACAAATTGATAGATGAGCAAATGATTAAGAAATCAATGATGCAAAAATTAATAGAAAAATAATGGAAAATAATGACAGCCGAGAAATTATACACACACGCACACACGTATGTATATATTTTAAAGAAAACACGAATTAATTAAAAATAGATATACAAAGATTGCTAGAAATTAGGAATGATTTGAAAAAAAAAAGTGACATTCTCATCTGCCTTAGGTCCTTTGGGCTGCTATAAATAATAGACTAAGTAGCTTATAAATAACAGAAATTTATTTCTCATTCTTCTGAAGACTGGGCAGTCCAAGATCAATGTTCCAGCTGATTCAGTGTCTGGCGAGGATCTGTTTCTTGGTTGATAAATGAAGTCTTCTCTCTGTTCTCACATAGTGTAATGGGCAAGGCATCTCACTGGGGTATCTTTTATAAGGGCACTAATTCCATTCAGAGGTTTCTGCCCTCTTTACCTAATCACCTCCCCAAAAGCCCAGTCTCCTAATATCATCAGCTTGGGGGATAGGATTTCAACTTATGAATTTGGGGGAGAGGGACACAAAGATTCAGACTGTAGCATTATAGCATATCTGATGGTAAAATTGACTTGTGATTTTTATTAGAATGTAATGTATAAGAACTTATGATTTTAAAGTATGGAATGAGAAAAGGGAGAAAAGGGTCTATATATGGCATTTTGTGGTAGAAAACACAAAACATATTTCCTACACATAATAACAATTTACTAAACATATTAATAGTTTTAAAAGCCACACACATGAAAAATTGAGAACATTTTAGTTCAAAACTAAATTAAAAGGTACCTGTAGGATAACAAAATATTTAGACAAATATAACAAAGAATTAATATTTTTTTATATAGGCTTATCTTACCTAGGACTAACACAAATGCTAATGTAACTATAGAAAGAAGTAAAAAAATCATCAAAATAAAGGAAAATCATTTATCAATAAGTGTATACAAATCCAAACTCATTGTTTATTAAATGTGTGCAGGTTAAATCACCAATGTTACATGATCATGATGCGCCAAATTTTCAAAATGCTTGCTCTGTCATAAACAGCTAATGGGAACGTCAGCTGATGTAAAGTCTTTAGAGAACAATTAGAATGTTTTAGAATTATGGTTTTTTTGTTTATTTGATTATGTTCTGGGAAACTTTATGAAAATAAAGACTTCCTTCCCAAACACACACACACACACACACACACACACACACACACACACACACACACACACACCCCATACATGAATGCATACTTCTGAATGGAAAGGTACAAAAGCATTATTAGTCTACTCGTAATATTCAACATAGATACATTTTCAGGGGGTAAAGACCTTCCTGCGGTGCCAAGTACTTCAAATTAATGCACCTCTAGCAGAAAATGGTGTATTCTAGCTACACTATCATAGAACCTAAGTGTTCCATCTAGCTGACACATTTCACATTTTAGGTTATTGATGTGACAATCTTCTTGCATATATACTTTTTTCCCACCCGAGTTTTAGACAAGAATCTTTTTGGAAAACCCCTGTCTTTTTTAAGCATAATATCATCAATTTATTATTTGCATAATTGTTGATGATATATACACCATCAGTTCATAAAACCCAACCAACTCCCAATAGCTCAACCACCTTTAGCAGTTCCTTGACTGTTTTATGATATGAATTGAGTGGATTTTGTCTTAATTCCAGTTTTGTTTCAATGATACCAGGAGACGTACTCAGGCTTTTAAATTACTGTAGCAATGCAGCTGGAAAAATTAAACCAATTTTACTGTGGACCAAGGTAAACAAATCATTTTCACACCCTGTTTTCTGCATTCATTCCTTCCATAAATACAGGATGGCAATCTTTCTTTCTGGTATATTAGGGCAGTGATTATATTCTGGATGAAAATAAGGAATACAGAATAAAGTGTGCCAGGATTCGAACATGGATAATTGACAAGCAAGAGACAATATTTCTGCTCATAGCCAGTATTTTTGTTATGAAATTTTTTTGATTAAGAAATATATGACACTTTAGTTTCTCTGGTTCTCTGAATGAATGCCATCTATTCCTTAAGCTAAGGGAAAAATATGCATGTAACTTCTTTAAAAGCATTTTCTTTGGATATAGGTTCATTGCAGAAAAAGAAAATAATCACATAGAAGCAAATTCATCTCTAACTAAAAATAACTATGCTATTTTGGTTTAGCTGAAGTATAGACAGGAATAAGTTTTAACAGGAGAACAGATGAGGGAAACATCAGACATCATTTTAGACTATGAAAAAGAGATAAAAATATTCCTATTATAATCTTTAAAAATGTTTATATGAGGTTATTAAGCTTTTCTCCTATGTATGTAACTAAAGAAATTCTAGGTTTGCCTTGAACATGCAGTGGAAAAACCATTTGATTTACCAGAGGGAGTTGATGCAAGATTTGTGGTAGAATAAAGTATCATAAAGGACAAGCCAGGTGAGGTGGTGGGTGGGGGCATAGCCGATGACAATTGTGCTTATGAAATAAGATAAATAAAATAAGACAACACATCATTTTTACTCAGTAAGAGATAAACCTGGCTAAGTGTAACAGAAATTCAGACTAATGAACTTTTTTAAATCAGATTTTATTTTGGTATAATTCTAAGTTTCCATAAGTTTGCCAATTTTATTAATTTTTTAATCGTTTTATCACAGAGCAATGTAAAGTTCAGTTTTCTTTTTTTAGTATTTATTTATCATGTTGCTTTTTATGATATATTTTCAAACCTAATCGGATCAATATCTGGACTTTTTATTCTGTTCTGTTATGTACCAGTATCACATTGTTTGAATATTGGTAGGCTGTAGTCCCTTCCTACTGCTCCTCATTTTTTCAGGATTTTTCTGGCTATTCTTGGCTTGGTGGTTCTTCCACACGAACCTAATAATCATCTTGTCTCACTGTAGAAAATAAGAAACCCAGTGATATTTTTAATTAAAATCACAAAATTTATGAATCATAAATTTATAAATTAATGTGGAGAAAATTTGACATTTATGTAATTTTAAGTCTTTTATCCAAAAACGTGTTATTTTTTTCCATTTTACAAAATATGTTGTGTGTGCTTTTGCAGTGTTTTTTTTTTTTTTTTTTTGAGACAGAGTCTCACTCTCTTGCCTGGAGCGAGTGCCGTGGCGTCAGCCTAGCTCACAGCAACCTCAAACTCCTGGGCTCAAGCAATCCTACTGCCTCAGCCTCCCAAGTAGCTGGGACTACAGGCATGTGCCACCATGCCCGGCTAATGTTTTCTATATATATTTTTAGCTGTCCAATTAATTTCTTTCTATTTTTTTTTGGTAGAGATGGGGTCTCGCTCTTGCTCAGGCTGGTCTCGAACTCCTGAGCTCAGAACGATCCACCCACCTCGGCCTCCCAGAGCGCTAGGATTACAGGCGTGAGCCACCGCGCCCGGCCCCTGAAATTTACAGTTTTTAGCTGGATCAATAAAGTCAAGTTTGATACAGGCATTCCTGACCACTGAGTAAATTAGAGGTATTTAAGTCCAAAATTAATTTCTGTTAATATAAGAGTTATAGAGTTTCAGAGGAGACTTGATTATCTAAGATTTTTTGGAAAAAGGATTTCTTCAATAATGAAAACACAGGAAGAAAAAAGATCTTCAGGATATAGTCTCTGAAAGGGACAGGTTAGACTGAAATCTCAAGAGAACACCAGAAGAAATAATCTAGGTGAGCAGCCTCAGTCATGTTATGTACAACTTAAGTATACATTGTATTTCTTTTTCTTCTGAAAAATTCAGAAAATTGCTAAACAATTGAATTGAATTGAACTTCCCCTATGCTTCACTTGGGGATATTATGTATTACTCCTTGAGCCAATTTTACATGGCTAAGAAAACCAATTTAAATGTCCTCCCACATGTCGATGGTCATTTAAATTTCAAAGAATATACTAAATAACAATAATGTTGAATGAGATATTAAGACAATAGTTTTAATAAAACTGTGTAAAATAATTACTTAAATGATTAATATTCTGCAAATAAAGTTTAACTGGACATTTTTTAAAAGTGAACAGCAGAGGAATCTTCTGGCAGAAAATGAAGAATAAAATCAATTCAAAGAATTTCTATCATTTTAATTGGAGTGGAAGATATTTACTATAAAAAGAAGAAATAAAAATATTATTAATAAGATGGTATAACAACAGATTTTTATTATATAGCTTTTAAAGATATCTGAATGGAAGATCTGAATCTCTTTGATCAAGGATATCTTCTCTGTTTTAAACTCATATGAATTTAGTAGTTGACTGGTATGAATGTACTTACCATTATTACATTTAAAGAACATTTTAGAAAGTTTTAAAACACAACCAATACCTTTTACTAGTATTTATTTCAAAAAATGTTGTGAAGAGTAAGTAAACTAATACTAATGTTTATGACATGCCTAAAACATACCAAGTGTTCAATAAATGTTCATTATTATTGTGATTATTATTTAAAGATATTTTTGTGTTTTTTGGTGGACATATTAGGTTTGAGTTTTGATACTACTACTTTTATGCTATTTAACAAAGATGTTTCATTAAATCAAATTCATCAAAGAATCCCTATAGCACATTTTAAAAGGGAAAAAAGATGTCTAATAATATCTGAAAATGTCCACATTGTTTAGAAATTACATTATCATCCTACACCTTTATTAAAAACATATATGATCTTGTAAGTATAAATTCAGAAACCGTGGCTTCAGTCCAATGGAGGAAGTTGATTACATAATCACTACTAATCCATTTGGGAGTAACAAAGGTAAAGTTATAACCCCACTGGTACTTCTCACATACACACAAACCACTCACAAATTTTAAAAAAGAAAGGAGAGAATAAAGTAAGCATGATTACCTAACCCAACTTTCCAATTTACTAAAAATTGAAACCACTGTCATCCTGAGAATTGTGGTTTATATCACATATAGAAATTAAAAATCGAATGTATCAGATTTAAAAATCCAGTGTATCACTGGCTTTTGCTCTCACTTGCTCTTCAAGTCCTCTGTCTTCCACACTAATATTTATGAATGTTCTAAGGAATGTATCACACGTGACCAAAAATAAAAGAAAAAAAGACCAGTCAAAGATTATTTGGAATTCATGTTGTTTAGCCTCTTCTATCCCACTAAAATAGTGACCTCTACTGGGTACCTTCTATTGAATGGGATTGCCTCTGTCAAGCACTATTGCCACCGCAGTTGGGTAACACCCTATCGGCCAGGTACTGAATCCCTGGGTCCACTGCCACCTTCTTCAACTAGGCACCATTACTGATTCCCACAGGTCACACCCTTTTCTGCCTCTAGCACTATAATCTGCCTCTAAGAAGCTGCGCCATGCTAGAGAAAATGTAAAATCCTATGGATTGTACTACCACAAAAGTATAATTTCTAATTGTAGTCACACTCCCTAACATCTCTCATTAATCTTTAACCATCCTTATCTCTCCTTCTATGGTAGATGGCAAAAATGGCCATACATTCTTTCCCTCCCGTAAAGAAGTAGGGCCTATTTCTCCACCTCTTAAATGTGAGTTGACTACAGGATTTGCTTTGGCCAGTGAGACATTGTAGCATGCATACGTGAGCAGAGATTTGAAAAACACTTGCATGTTGGGACTTGGAATGATTTCATAATCCCATAGCCACATGAACAAGCTTGGACTAGCCTGCTGGCATATGAGAATCACATCACCCAGTCAATCCTATCACCACAGTTGACAGACAGCCTACCACCAGACATGTGAATGAATCCATCCAGGACCAGCTAGACTCTGCCAACCAACCAATCATGAACCAGAATCAGCTGAATATGACCCAGCCCAGAACTACCCAGTAGATTCATGAACAAAATAAATGGTTATTGTTTTAAGCCACTAAGTTTTGGAGTAGTTTATTATGCAGCAATAGATATATGATACACCCTCTGATTCACTTCAGTATGGCTCTATTCCCAAAAACTTGCACCATTCAATGACTGCCCCCACATCATTCTTAGCCCCTAACTTTACCTCCTTTGTCAATGAGTAAAACAGACATACTTAACTCACCACACTTTCCTAACACCAACTATGGCAGAGTAGTAAAGAGCACTGATTTTTTTGAGATGTTTTCTTTTCTTTTTTTATTTGTACAAATTTATGGGCTACATGTACAATTTTGTTGCATGCATAGATTATGCAGCGGTCAAGTCAGGGCTTTTAGGGTATCTATCACTCAAATAACATACGCTGTACCCATTAACTAATTTCTCATCATCCACCCCTCCTTGGGCCCCCTCATCCTCCTGAGTCTCCATTGTCTGTCATTCCACTCTCTACATTCATGTGTACATGTTTTTTTGTGCCCACTTATAAGTAATATTTGACTTTCTGTGCTTGGTTGTTTCACCAAGATAATGGCCTCCAGTTCCATCCATATTGCTTAAAAAGACATGATTTCATTCTTTTTATGGCTGAGTAGTATTCCATTGTGTAAATATATAACATTTTCTTTATCCAATCTTCCATTGATGGACACTTAGGTTGATTCCATATCTTTGCTATTGTGAATTGTACTGTGATAAACATACAAGTGTAGGTATCTTTTTGATGTATTGATTTCTTTTTCTTTGAGTAGATAACCAGTAGTGGGATTGCTGGATCAAATGGTAGTTCTAGTTTTAGTTCTTTGAGAAACCTCCATACTGTTTTCCACAGATGTTATACCAATTTATATTCCCATCAACAGTGTGTAAGAGTTCCCTTTCTCCATATCCCTACCAACATGTTATTTTTTGTCTTTTTAGTAGTAGCCATTCTGACTGGAGTAAGATGATATCGCATTGTGGTTTTAATTTGCATTTCTCTGACAATGAGTCATATTGAGCATTTTTTTCATATACCTGTTGGCCATTTGTATGCATTCTTTTGAAAAGTATCTATTCATGTCCTTTGATCATTTTTAATGGGATTATTGGGGGGGGTTATGTTGAGTTGTTTGAGTTTGTTATATATTCTGAATATTAGTCCCCATTCAGATGAATAGCTTGCAAATATTTTTTTCTTATTTTACAGATTGTCTGTTCACTCTGTTGACTATTTCTTTTGCCGAACAGCACTGATTTTGAAGTCAGACTCCCTGCTCTGATTCTGGCTCTGGCACATATAAGCTGTAAGACCTAGAGAAAATTATATGACTTTGCTCTGTCTCATGTTTATTCTCTGTAAAAGTAGGATTAATGATAATCTATCTCAGAGAGTCATTGTGAGAATTATAAATAAAGCATTTACATCATTATTACACATAGTGAATGCTGTATAAACTACTACTAATTGTATCATGCACTGACTGGTGATCCAGAGTTTGATTTTTTAACAGTTTTATTCACATACCATATTTATATATTCACATATCAAAAAAATCACAATTTAAAGTATACATTTCATTGGTTTTTAGTATATTCACAAGGTTGTGCAACCATTGCTACAATCTAATTTTAGAGCATGTTCATCATCCCAAAACACAGCTTGATTTTGAGACTGAACTACTGAGCCAACTCCGTGAGGAAAGGCCAAGACTGCAACAGGGAACACCAAATATTGATGGTGGTCTAATGAGCAGGTGCAGAACTCTAATAAGAGGTGAAGTCAAGAATCAGAATCAGATGGAAATAGGGTTGGAAGAAAATGGAAGAGAAAATGAGGTTCCATACACAGGACACAAGAGCACTAGACTGTCTACAGCTGACATTATCATTTTTGTAGCATCAGGGAAGCTCCTCACTCCCTGTATTGAGGCCTACCCTGCCAAGACTGGTAAATCAAGGGTTTTGCCCCAGATCTCTGTCCTCTAAAAGGTCCTAACATATCTTGTTACACTTTAGTCAATGTTCTTTGGGTTATGCGTATAATCTTCAAATGTTCCCCAACTTCTCCAGAGTCTAGGGGATGATTTCTCTTTTTAATATCCAATTAACATAATCTACATCCCCATGATATGTGACCTCAGGGAGTTTTGTCCACTCCTCAAGTATTTCTGTGATTCCCTGGGAAAGGCTTACATCTTCCACAAATATATCCTTATTGTTCCTTGTCATTCTTACTCCAGACCACTAATCTGTGTTTCTCCCAAGATCTATTCCTACTATCTCAAAATCATTTCTCCATCCTGCCAGAGGTATCCTCTTAACATTTTACCCCAACTATAGACATAGAAACCCTTCAAAATCCCAAAGTACAGCTAACATTAAGCTTTAGTGTTTATAAATTTTACTGCTGATTTCAAGATAAAGGAAAACAACATAGGAAAAAATGATTATTTAAAACAAAACATAACTATCATTACTCTAGAATCTACTGGCCATACTTTACCCCAGAGGGTTTCCTACCAGTCATATTTCTCTTTATCCCTCAGTTGGTCACAGTGTTGTAGAATGACAGCTTTCTTTCCAAAGTCATGAGTCCTTTCAAGGCTGTCTTTTCCTCCCAGAGCCATGGTCTCTCACTCTCACAGAAACAACCAGAAAAAAGGCTGGTCTTCTCTAGCTAAGGCCCATATTTAGTCCTTAAGGATGACTGATAGTAGGAAAATGCATTGTTGTATTTAGGAAAGATCTCCTATTTCCTGCCAAGCAAAGTATGATATGGACCCTGGCTCCAGGAAGTCAATACATTATAGTTAATAGTACAGTTCCCAAAATCTGACTTATTCAGCCTTGACTAGGACCATATGTGTTTCCCTAACTGTCCTGCTCAGGCACTGCTGGGCCAGACCCAATCCAATTCATTTTACCCTTTTCTTCTAGGTTACGGTGAAAATATTTCAGATCTGCAAGTTCCTCTTGTGGTCTATTCTCCCAATCTCTTCTGAGCAAATATTTAAACCAAAGACACACACAACTCCTAAAGAAACATAATGATTAAAGTCTATCATACAGTAGCCTAAATACAGAATTATGAAGAAAACAATTACCTTTGTAGGCAGCCAGTTCTGTAAAAGGTGAAGTTACATGTAAAAGATGCTCATAATTCATACTACTAACCCAAACATTTATTATCTCAAATTGAAGCATATTAATTTGTTTTGTATCACAGGATCAGGGCCCTTCCAAAACCAATAATTAGTATTACTCATTACTCAATATCTCCAAGAATAAAAGGAATAGTGAATATACCTATAGAACAATTCCAAGCTTCATCGCACAATAGAGATACAACCTACTGTCCTTAAAATGACGATCTTTACAGCTCAGGTAATTTGTCTATGTATAGTTTGACCAGCTATGGTTAGGATTTTTTTTTAAGAGATGGGGTCTCACTCTGTTTCCCAGGCTGGAGCACAATAGAACAATCATAACTCACTGAAGCCTTAACCTTCTAGGCTCAAGCATTCCTCGTGCCTCAGCCTCCTGAGTAGCTGGGACTACAGGCATCAGCAACTATGCCAGGCTAATTTTTTTCTATGTATTGTAGAGACAGGTCTCACTATGTTGCCCAGGCTAGTCTCAAACTCCTGGCTTCAAGTGATCCTCCCGTCTCAGCCTCCCAGAGTGCTAGGGTTACAGGCATGAACCATCACACCTGGCCCATCTTTCAGGTTTTGATAGCAGCATATTGTACAAGTATAACAAAAAAATTAGGGAATTCTGTATAGATGTCTGTAATTCTTCTTTGCATAATGCAGGTGTCCTATAGGGTTGTGGTCCAATAGGATGGAAAAGTGCAGAAGAGTATTAATTGCACAGAATTGTGGGGTTTTGTAAAAGGGTATATTGAAGTATCATTTGCAAATTCTGCAATGATGAGGTTGGTGGGCCAGCAGTATTATCCATAGGATGCATGGTAGTGGAGATTTTTTTCCAGAATCTTCTTGATATAGTCTGTCTGGAAAATTGGTCTTTAGGTGATTGCCAATGGATATATGGAAACATATATAAAGGGTTTTGTTATGATTACCAGAGTCATAGTAAGTCTGAGGGTCACAGGTAAGTTGGAGGGATATCTGGGGATACCTCTCTGAAAAACAGTGGGGATGATGACATCAGCTAGGAATCTAGGCAATACTGACCCAATTCTATGGAGTCTGTGTCCCCAAAATGGTCAAAAAAAAAAAAAGAATATAGGCATTTTGATAAGGGCCATTTCCACTATCAAAATTCAAGGGGCAAACAAAACAGTCTATTATATATTCCAATTAGGGTTGAACAGCTACAGAATTTTCAAGGAAGATCCTTTCTCAGAGAGCTTGTGCTGCTTTTGTTAAGCTTACAGACAAATTTACATTCCCCAGTTCTGACTACATTCATGACACACAAGTAAAAACTTCTTTTTTATTTTTGCTTGTTTTTGTTTCAGCATATTATGGGGGTACAAATGTTTAGGTTACATATATTGCCTTTGCCCTGCCCGAGTCAGAGCTTCAAGCATGTTCATCCTGCAGACGGTGCACACCGCACCCATTAGGTGTGAATATACCCATCTCCAAGTAAAAACTTCGATAAAACTGCCCATCTCATCTGGTGCAGGGCAAGCATTGTTATTTTCTTCTGAAATGTTCCAAGTCAAGGTGGTTAGACTCTTTTGAAGTAATCCTGAATATGGTTTGACTGTCGTATTATCCCCAATCTCACTGTTTGTCTCAACCAATGCCAGCTTCTTGTGAAGGTATGAACATGACTTATAGAGTAGATCCTTAACATTCCTCAATGGTAAATCCTGGGACTTTACGAAATTCCAAATTTGAAATGATGACTACAGCATATAATTCTCCCCACAAAATGAGGACAAAATCACATAGGCAACAATAAAACAGTGCCTGTGTGGATACTAAGTTGTCGCTTAAGCCAGCTCTCTAGCTAAGCAGAGGTTCTATGTGCTATTTTGGAACAGATATGCCAAAGATTCATGTCTCAGTAAAATTACAAATCATGACACAACTTGAACCCACAATCATTTGAGAGTACTCAAAGATCACAAACGCTAAATCTTCAAATTCCAAGAATCTAGTGGTAATGTGGCTTACCACGTGATGGATGGAAGGGGACCTGTCGCAGTGTTCAATATGTATGTTTTCATAACGTGGAACACATTGAATCATCCAGGATCAGGGTAGAGGTGATAAACCTTTTGGGTTCTTACAACTCAGTGCCCAGCCATTCAGGTGGGCCCATGTTACAAAATGAACCATATACAGACCTTTATTGAATATTCAGGAGACTCTAAAGCCAGATTGACATTTCACTTTGCCTCTTAACTCAGGTTGTACTCTGTACATACGAGAATTCATAACCAACTTAGCTCAGTGTTTCTGCTGACAAATAACTCCACAACTTCATAACAAATATTATATTTAAAAAGTATATCTATGGAAGGCCGGGCGCGGTGGCTCACGCCTGTAATCCTAGCACTCTGGGAGGCCGAGGTGGGCGGATCGTGCTGAGCTCAGGAGTTCGAGACCAGCCTGAGCAAGAGCGAGACCCCGTCTCTACCAAAAATAGAAAGAAATTAAT
>CAUYSK010008427.1:0-38857 GCA_963575035.1 Avahi laniger
AGGGCGCCTTGAATGGGGCGGCCGAGGCCTGGGAGCCGGGCTCCCCACGTGGGAGCCGAGTGGGGGAGGGCGCGGAGGGGCGAGGCCGTCCCCGGCCCAGGGGACCGGAGCCTGGGCTAATTGGAAGGGGCTGGCGCTCTGCGGGCAGGAAGGGGGAGGGGATTACCTGAGGGTCGCCGCTGCGGGGGAGGGGCTCCAGGGAGGGGACCCTGCGGGGAGGGCGGTGGCGGCCAGAGGAGCCTTGGGCGCAGCCCGGCGCTGCGGACCCGCTGGCCCCGAGACCCAGAGCAAAACGGCAGGAAGCCGGGAAATGAGGGCCGCCTGGGGGTGGAAACTAAGCAGGGGGTTCTGGGGCCGCACTTCTAGACCTGAGCCTCCGCTGGGAGTAGGAGAGACAGCATAGCTAGTTCTGAGCGCAGCCGAGGTCCTGACCCCCTTGGGTTGACCTGGGAATCAGCCTCCCCGGTGCCAGGACGCAGTGAGGGCAGCGTGTGTGCGTGTGTGTGCGTGCGTGCGTGCGTGCGTGTGTGTGTGTGTGTGTGTGTGTGTGTGAGTGAGAGTGACAGAGAGACGGAGACAGAGACAGAGGCCGGGAGGCACGGCTGGGTCCTTAACCTTCTTCTCTCCCCTCCTCTCACCCCATCTCTTCCCTCTCTTCCTCTTCCCTCAGCTCTCTCCCTTTGCCTTCCCCTCCCCCTCCGCCATGAAGGCTGTTTTTGTTCCTCCTCCTGGCCTAGCCCCTGAGGTGTGCAAACAGGAAGGACCTCTCCCCGGGCAATGAGTAAGGAGGGAAAAATGAGGTGTTGAAAAGATGACAAGTCGCCCTGTCAGAGCTCACCTTGGCAGGGAGCAGGCGGCAGGGGCCGGCGGGTGGTGGGGGAGGTGGGCCCTGGAAGCCAGCCTACATGTGCCCAGAGCCAGGCAAGCTGATCCTCAACAAGCAGGCACTGTGTATGCGTTTGTTTGGTTTAGAAAACTCTAGCCCCCTCCCATTCCCACCATCAAAGATTCCTTCCTTTCCTTCCCAGTAGGAAGAGTAAAAGCGGCTGGGCCAGCAGCGGTTTAGTGTGTGATTGAAGGGGGCGGGGCGGGGAAGGGGCCGGGCAGGAGGCCCAGATCCCTCTGCTGAACTCCAAGCCTTGGATCCCACAGCCTCCTGGACATCCCTTGCATGTTTTAAAGGCACCTCGCACTCCACACATCCTAAACGGAATTCATCAGTGCAGCTCTCCACACCCCTGCATTCTGTCTCTCCTATAGGGGTTTTATCTCCGTAAATGACCTCATCATTCAGTCACCCAAGCCAAAAGCTTGGGAGTCATCCAAGACTTCCTCGTATCCCCAGTTGGATCGGTCTCCCAATCTGGTCAGTTCTCCCTCTTATCTTTCCAATCTGTCTCAACTCTCCCTCCCCTTGGCCACCACCCTATTTTAGCTTGCTTCATTCATTCATTCGTTCAAAAACTATTTATTAAGTATCGACCATGTGCCATGCACTGTGCTAGCCACTGAGGATTTAACTGTGAGCACATGCGACCTGGTTCATGCTCCCGTGGCATTTTGTGTCAGGCATGACTGGGCTCACTGCAGTGGGACGGGGCTCACAGGATGAGCCAGAACGTAATGGTTAAAAGTAGTGTTTCTGGAGCCAGTCTGCCTCAGTTGGGATTCTGGCTCTTCCACTTACAGCTGTGTGGCCTTAGGCAAATCACTTAATCTCTCTGTGCCTCAGTTTTCTCCTGTGGAAAATGAGGGTGATGATAGCACCTACCTCACAGGGCCATGTCTCAGGATTGAATATGTTGGTATTTGAAAGTGCCAGCTAGCACTGTTCTATTAGCAATGTTAACTTTATTATTTAAAATATGGAGTGAGGCAGGGCCTGATGATAAACCAAGTTACAGGAGCGCAGAGGGAGGCCCGCCTGGGAGGCAGTAGGTCAGATCGCAAGAATATGGCAACGGGTGTTTGCAATGGTCCTGTCAAGAACTCAGCATGGCGAAATCCAAACAAGCCCTGATTAGCTGGCAGAGGCCTGTCATAGGACATCCAAGCCCAGCATCCAGATCCAAAGAATAGAAGCAAAGGGTAGCACAGTAGTTACTGTCAGGAAGGCTGGAGTGGAAGCTCCAGCTCTGCTGCTTTCTAGCCATGTGACACTGAGCAGGTCATTTCCCCTTCTGAGCCCCGGTTTCCTAAGGATGGTAGTTAGCAAGTACTGAGAGCTTAATATGTGACAGGCACTGTTCTATGCACTTTAACTATTCCCTGCAAAGGGAGCCAATATTATTTAACTCCCATTTTACAGATGAGAAAGCCGAGGCACAAGAGAGGTCACCCAAGGTCACAGAGCAAATGAAATGCAGAACGGGGACCTGAAAGCAAGTATCTCTGAGACTAGAGATCAGAGTGCCTTCCTTTCAGAGCTGTTGTGAAAATCCCACGATATGACACTTAGGAAAGTGTTTAGCAGGCTGCCCAGCTGCCCAGGGAGGACCTTTTCCAGACTGTGGGCTCCAGCCACTGGGCTGAGGCTACAGTGGCTGAACCAGCAAGGGGAAGCCTCAGGCATCAAACAGGGCTTGAGGCAGCGCCAGCGACTCTGGGGACGGGCCAGAATTCCCCTGATCAGAAGCAGTGCTCAAGGTCAAGCCTGGGCTAGTGGCCAAGGGAACTCAAACCCTTGAGAGTATTTGAGGACAGAGACCATTTTAGTCACTTCTGGATTCCCCAGTGCTCCACAAAAGGAAGTGCTTAATAAATATAGGAAGGAAATGGCATTTACAGTGTATCCTATGTACTGCTACTGCACTAGTTCCTATGTCCGCTTCATAACAGTCCTATGAGGTTATTATCCCCACTTGACTGATAAGGAAACTGAGGCTGAGAGGTGAAGCAACTCACCCAGGGCCCAGAGCTAATATGGAGCCAGGTGACTGCTTGGGTCCAGAGAAGAGAAAAAAAAAACCCACAAAAGACAAAGAACCCCTCCCATTCATGGCAGGGGAGGAAGGCACAATTTAACATCCCAGTTAGACCCTTCCCTGATAACCACAGGCCTCACCTCTGCCTTGTGCCACCCATCTGCAGCCAGTGGACAAGCTCCACCTCTGCAGAACCAGCACGGGATCATATTTGCACTTACATGGCCTTAGCCTTCGCTGACAAACCCTAGGGACTGGGCCATAGAAGCCCCCACCCCCGCAGGCTTGAAAACTTGATGCTCTGGGAGTTTTCCATTTTCGGACAGTCTAGCAGGAACTTCTGACTCCCACACAGCCCTAGATAAGATCCCAGGTCAGCTACTCTCTTAGCCAGGAGGACTCTGGGCAAGCCTTGGGCCTTTCTTTTCCCAGTGCCCAGCCTGCGAGGGAGGAGTCAATGTGGCAGCCATGCCTAATCAGGAGGGGCCCCATGACACAGAAGCTCCTTCACGTAGGCCTGAGGAGGGGTCAGACCCAGGATCTGGGAAGGGCCCAAGGAGACACAGAGCCCATCCAGCCTGGACCAGCCCACATTCCTCAGTGGGCCTGGATGGGGTGGGCACACTTGATAGGAAGCCAAGCCCTTCACCAAGAGGGGTTCAGCCACCATCTGTGCATGCAGACAGTGGTGAGCAAAGGGCCTCGGCCAGCAGAGCAGAGTCAACTGCACAGAAAAAAATAGCAAACATTTTGCTTCCTCCTTCTCCCCCATTTGTAGCACTCTGCTTCCAAAGAGAATGTTGGACTCCTGCTAAGTATTTTTGTCCAGACTGGGGCCAGGCATCCAGAGTCAGCCTTGCTAAATTGCTGAAGAGAGAACGATGGGGTGGGGGATTCTTTCCACCCAGGGAGTAGTCAGGTATTTTTTGTTGTTGTTTTTTTTTTTTCCTTCTGAGCATTAGGTTCCTGCTGCTCCAGCCCAGAAAAAAGAGCTAAGAGAAATGATAACAAACAACAATCCCCTTAAGCTCACATAGCATATTTGTCCATCCGTTATTTCATTTGCTCATTCCAACCACCCTATGGGATAAGGAATTCTTCTGTCCCACTTTATAAATAAGCAAACCAAAGCTGAGAGAGGGCATGTACTTGCTCAAGACTCACAGCTAATTAGCAGTAAACCTGTTTCAGACCCAGGTCTGACTCCAAATGCTGTGGTCTTTCCACTAGGCAACACTGTCTGGGTGCAAAGCTTCTCTGCAACTTCAGTGAAGGACCAGAATGGCAAACAAGAGCCTGCTTGGCTTCCCTCGGGAAGACCCCGGCTCGAGAGACAGGAGTCAGTGTTCTAACAACATTCTGGTTTTCTTTTACCTTTTTATTCTTGATCAACTGCTTATTGAAGAAAATTTAAGAAACTCCCTACAAAACAGAGAGTCCCACTATTGACAGAGAACCACTGTTAGCTACCACGACGGTAGGATTCCTGATAATCTTTTTGTTATGCACATATACAATGCGGAGATCTATTACATACCTGAGATCATAGTGGACCTGCTCTGGGTGCTGGGCCACCTTCCAGCTCCCACACCACATCTTCATGAGGCCAGCTTGGCTGTGATTCCTCTTCTCCCTAGGAGGCCTGCTTGGGCCAAAATTTCTGGTTCCGCAGGGGCCTGGCTTCATGGCTATCTTGACTGCCATTTTCCCACTTGTATCCTGACAATCAACTCTCCACCTCATTAGTGGAAGTCACCTGGGAGAGTCTTTGTTTCACAACTCAGGGCCTCACACGTACACACACGTATGCATGTGCACACACACACACACACACACACACACACACACACACACTCAATACTATTTCATATCCC
The DNA here is from genome assembly GCA_963575035.1 of Avahi laniger. Lineage (NCBI taxonomy): Eukaryota > Metazoa > Chordata > Mammalia > Primates > Indriidae > Avahi > Avahi laniger. The sequence continues at coordinate 4,799 of CAUYSK010008427.1, forward strand.
CAGGCCTTTGTTCATTCAGTCCCCTTTGCCCGAGAGCTCTGTCCTCTTTGCTCTCCCTCCCTGCTTTCCCCCATCCCTGTCATGTATGCACATGGTAAAAAAACACAAAAAACAAACAAAAATAAAAACAAAATCAAATTAACAAAGACTCCCAAGGGAAAAAAGAACATATGGTGAAAAGCGAAGCTCCCTCTCATCCCTGACCTTGGCCTCTGTTTCTTGTGTATCTTTCCAGAGATATTCTGTGTACAGGTAAGCACGGATGAATATGTATCTTCTGTGAAACATGAATGATAATAACTGTGCCTGCTGTTCTATGCCTTGCTTTTGTAACTTCATTTTTGCATACTCTTGCAGAGCAGTAACTGTGGATTGGACTCATGCTGGGTACAGGCTGTCTAGCAAAGCATCTGATGGCTGTGCCATAATTTATTTAACCAGACCCCTAGTGATGGACATTTAAATGCCTTCCTCTCTCTTGCTACTACAAACAAGGCAACAATAAATATACTTGTACAGACAACCTTGTGCTTTTGCTCACATAGCATAAATTCCTACTAGTGGAATTGCTGGGTCAGAGTATATGGATTTTGAATGTTAATGCATTTCACTAAAGGGTCCTTCAAACAAACGGTACCAATTGACACCCCCACTGACAATGACAACTTTGAAAGGGCCCATCCTACCCTCCGTCCCTTCCCTCTCCTGGCTGGGGCTCTGAGGCCCCGCCCCCTTCCCAGCTGAGCCAGCGCTGCTCTCTGCTCCCACGTCACACTTCCCACACGTCAGAATCCTCTCTTTACAAGTCTGTCTTCCACACTAAACTGTGCGCTCTGTGAGGGAAAGGCTAAGCCCTATTCCTCTCTTGCAGGCCCCACTCGAACATACCACGGGCAGAAGCTCAGTCAGTATTTAGGTTGACCTCATCTAGCCAGCTCTGATTCCCAGCTTTGCGTGCAGAGTGGGCAGGAATGTGTTTGCTGAATACAAGCATGGTCCTGACCAGAGTCTTGGGCTTGGTTCTCTGGGTCCCTGAAGATTTGTCTCCACATGTTTGGCACTCCAGTCCCTACTGTCCTTCAGGCTGGCTCCCAGCCCCTGCTTCAGCCATATACCTTGGACTCTATGAGCAGATGCTGTCTCCTAGTCCCCGGCTCCTGTGGAAGAACCCTTCTATGTATGTGTCTTGTTTCTCCTCTTCCTCCTACCAAAGTGCCTGGTGTCCTCCTGTCTGGGTGCCTGCTCTTGCTGTCCTCAGGATGCCACCACCTTTCTGAATCTCTGTTTCCTTATCACTCACAGTCTGGGGTTGAAGGCAGGGTCCAGTGAAATCATCGAATTCGAATGGGTCTGGGGAAGTCTCATTTAAATTCAACAGACTATGAAGCCTCACTAATGTTTCCCACCCTTCTTGGGACAGTGAGGTCTGCGGGGAGGAAACAGGAGGATGGGAGGCACGTGGGGGTCAGCAAAACCTGCAGCAATGGGCCTAGCCACAAAGTCCCCCTTCTGCAGATGTGCACGCCAGGGCAGGCTGAAAGGGTGGCCCAGGGGTTCCAGAACCTGGCTTGCCCCATGCCAGGCCTCGTCCAAGGCTAGGGCCAACGGGCAATCGCCCTATCTGCTCCGTGTTTGTCCGAGGCTCAACCCAGGCCAAAGAGGGGTGCACTGAGGCCAGTTGCCATGTGCTTCTCCATCTCCAGATAAACACCGCCTCCTCTCCACAAGGCTCGGGTTGGAGAACAGAAAATGGGATAGAGGTTAGAGGTGTGAGAGGGTGGCAGGAGGGGAGGAAGAGGGGTGCTGGGGCCCCCAGAAGCTGGGAGTGGGATTGAGGTTGCATCAGATGAGCCTGGTTGGGGCAGGCCCCCATGACTCCTCCGGGGTTCTCTCTGAACACAGCCCCTGCCTGAGCCTACCTCGGGAGAGAAATCTATTCACCCTGTCGGCAAGCACTGCCTGCCAGGACTGTAGAAATGACTCGGACGTAGCTTCTGTCCTCAAGAACTTACAGAAATGAGAACAGAGAGGGAAGGAGCTAGGGGGCATGGGAATATTTTTTCTCAGGAGCTGGCATATGAACTTTTTAAAGGATGGATACAATTTAGATAGAGCTGGAAAGCACGTTTCAGATCGGAGGTCCCTGGGCACGTACATGGAAGGGTTTCACTGGAACGAAGCGCAGAGAGAAGGGCGGTGCCACAGGAAGGGCCTTCTGATGGTTCAGCTGTAATGCCAGCGGGGGACCACTTCAGGAAGTTAGCACTCTCTCTTGCAAGATGTAGTTATGTAAGCTCCAAATTAGTGACCAAAATTTGGGGCTATTTATTCCACAACTGGAAACCAAGAAGTGTGGTGGGTGGTACCTTCAATGAATATGCCAAATAACCTATTCTCAAAAATGACTGCTTCCTGTCTAGAAGCCCCCGAGGCCTATTCTAGAACCACGGCTGCAGGTGCCAATAATGGGTCCACTGCATCATAAACAGAAATTGCCTGACCCTTGGCTGCACGGGATATCTCATATGATGAGGAAAACAGGCACAAAAGCAGGCTATGGTATTGGCAAGTGTGCCATTTGAGGTTCTTAGGTACAAACAACAGAAACCAACTCTAGTTAATTTAACCAGAAAAGTTTTATTGGAAAGCTATAGAGGAGCCTGGGGAATTGTCAGAGAGGCCAGAGAATTGGCAACTGGCAGGAACAAGAGAAATGGGCAGCCGAGGACAGAGCCATAACCCGCCATAGGAGCTATTGGCCACCAGCACTGTCAGCACGGGGACCACACCACTGCACCCTGGACCATTGCTGCCACCACCATCAGCACCACAGCAGCACAGCGACAAATGGTTCAGGAGCCCTGCACCTCTGACTTCCTCCCTCCAGACTTGAAGTGCTGGCCCCCAGTGTCTGATGGGCCTAGCTGAGGTCTCAGGTCCAAGTCCCAGTTGCTCAGGGCCCCAGAGGCACAGGTGTGAGGCCCCGGGGGCATCTCTGGTAGAGCACAGCCTCAAGTCAAGCAGTGGCAGGTTTCTCCAACACCAGCAGGGGGCTTCCGGTGCTGGGGAGGTGTCCCCTTCTGTGGCTAGACTAATTCTAACGGGCAAATGAGGGTCACTGCTATGCAGTGGGAACGGGGGGAGATTATGAGGACTCCTCAAACACCTCCTGCGTGGTGCCAGTCAGGTCACAGCAAAGGTTAGCAGCAAACCACCACAACCCCACCCAAAAAGGGCCCTCCAAAGACTCAGACTCATACGCGTCTGTAACCAGCTGAGGTGCTGGCTGAAGGCCGAGGGGAAACATAAGGCTCGTCAGGGATGAAGTCATAAACATCAGCTTGACCGGTAACAGAAAAAAGGACTGTGATTTCTACCCATGTTTCTGTACTTGCACCAAGAGAAGAATAATGGTATCTTTCTTTTTCTAAATTGGAAATTTTTTTGATTTTACTTATTTTGCTACTATTCATGAAAATGTACAAACACTATAAAAAATATCAAGCAAATTCATTATCTCAGGTGACAACCAAAAGCTTCCTTCCTCACTGCTTTACCCCAATCCTCTGTCCCTCCCCAGAGGTAACCCCTGCCATCAGTTAGGCATGTAGCCTTCCAGACATTCTTATGCATTTTCATATGTAGTTTGTAAGGTTTTATTTTACATAAAGACTGTATGTAGTGCTCTATACTATGCTATTTTTACTTAACATTATGTCTTGGAGACCTTTCCATAAGTACGTACAATTTTTACCTGCCGCATAGTATAAGTTCCATACTACCAAAGTATGCGAGTTGGGCTGAAGGACATGTGCCACTTGGCATGTTGATAGGTGTGTTAGTTTACATGTCACTGGTTACCAGTGAGGTAGAACAATATCCAGACTGTTGGAGATGTGGAAAAACAGCTGTCATAAACTGTTGGTGGGAGCACGAATGAGCACAACCACTTTGGAAAGAAATTTGGCAATATCCAGTTGGGGTGAAGATGTGCAAATCCTAGGACCCAAAAATTTCACTTTTACATACTCATCCCTAGAGAAATTCACACATGTGCACAAAGGCACATCTTTTCAGTATGTCCATTGCCGCAAAATGCTGGGGAGAACCTAAATGTCCACCCAGAGGGGAATGGCTAAATAAACTGTGGTAACTCATACAATTGTGCATTTCATACCCAGCAGTTAAAATGCACGAACTAGATCCACATGTTATCGCAATAGCTAAGTCTCGAAAAAATGAAGTTGCAAAATGATACATTCTGTCAATTATGTCCATTTTAAAAACATACTCTATATCGATTATGGATATGTACACACACATAACATATATACACATACATACACACACACACAGCCATATGTATGGCTAAAGACACAGACGAGAAATAAACACACCATTTTCTGGGTAATGCTTACCTCTGTGGAGGAAGGAAGAGAAATATGGGGTGAGGAACTCCACCTGTGCCTGAAAATTTTATTTATTGGAGAGAGAGAAGGGAGGAAGGGAGAGGGAGGGAGAGGGAGGGAGAGGGAGGGAGAGGGAGGGAGAGGGAGGGAGGGAAGGGGGAAGCGGGGAGAGATCGGCAGCAAATATGGCCCAATGTTAACACCTGTTCACTCTCCACAGGCGGGGACCTCTATTTTCCTACAGCACTGCCTGGCATGTATTTCCCTATTCCTATCTGTGTCACAGTGTTAAACTATAAAATTGGCATATAGTATTATTTTTTTACCCATTCCCTCTGAGAATTTGTATTTTCTCAAAGGTGATTTTAACTCATTCATCCCTACATGCAGTTTGATTTTATTCCTACCACTGTTCTGTATCTTTACCATGCTTTCTCATTGTTTCCTTTCTTCTTTCTCTATTTGACCTTTTCCCCTATAGTAGTTTGACAATTATACACTTTGTTGCTACTTTAAAAAATCATTGCCCTTAATTTTTTTGTTAGTGTTGGAGTCAGTATTTCCAGTGAAACTAAAGTTTTTTTGCTGTTGGGAACACCAAAAAAAAACTCTACTTTTCATGCAAACGCAAGGGATCAATTATAAAGTCACTTAGTACCACTACTTCACACAAAACCAAGCAATCCCATTATACCATGTAAAACCGAAAGAACTTTAATAAGCTTTTATGGCACTGCAATTACAGGAACATTAACCTATAACATGCAACAAAAATGATTTTGCCTTTTGGACATATTTAATAGATAAACTTGACATTACAATTAACAGCAACATATTCTACTTAAGAAAACAAATGCGACTTATTTCAACTTTCAGGTTAGAAAATGTTCTTACTGCAATCTCAAGTAGCATTTAGAAAGTTTAGTTTTCCCTTTCTAACCTCTAAAAGACGATGTGATTTGTAATGCAATCGTACACAACCGTTTCACATTGGAAATCATCACAAGGAATCAACAGGTTTAGTCTAAGTGGCCGACTGGTTTCATTTTCATTGTTAATTTTGAGAGGGCTCCTGCAGCATTGTGGATTTCAGACGGGGAAAATAATGAGGCCCGGAGCAAACAGCCTTGGTCCTTAGAGTGGGGGAGGGAACATGCAGCGGCACACAGGGCAGGTGCCTGACTTCCGAAGCCAGATGGACACACACGGCTTATGGAAATAGTGGTGGCATGGCAGCTCAGTTGCCACCTCCCCCTTCACGTATTCACTGCAACAGATAGGGCAGCACATCTCCTGACCAACGGCGCCATGATCTTCAGTGACCAGGATCTCGGGAAGAGTGTCAATGCTCTCCTTGCTCGCTGGTGGATTGGCCACCTCTACATCCACTGCGAGAGACTCCAGGTGCGCAAGGGCGGTTTCCATTGCCTGGGCCAGGCGTTCTTCGAGTGCCATGTAGGTGAGGAACTGAGGATCCACATAGGAAATGGCTTCAGCCACTCCTAACCCATCTGCAAACCCATCAAAGAGGCTCCAATCCACTTCCAGGTCGTCGCTCCCACTGGAGTCATCTTCGAGGTTGTTGTTCCCATCCAGCATGAATATCCCAGGTTGTATCAACTCGTGACCGGAATCATTATCCTCCTCACTGCTACTCTCATTCTCATTGTACTGCAGCCAAGGAATTTCTCCTTCTTCCAGGGATGTCTGCTCTTCTTCCTGAAGAGATGGTTCTCGAACTTCTTCAAGGTAACTGCTGCCATCACTGCCAGCGCTGGCACCAGCACTGACACTGGCCCCGGAGCCGGTGCTGGCACTCGCGCCAGGGCTGGAGCCGGCATGGGCGCTCACCCTAGTTTGCTGAGATTCACGCTCTTCTTTCCCGGGCAGAGTCTCCCAGCTTTCACTACTGGAGGACAGGGTTTGCTCTCGACTTCGATACTTCCGACGAAGAGCAGCGATCCACTCTTTGTCACTGTCGGAGTCTTCATCACAGTATTTGTAGTAATCATCACTGTACATCCAGAAGTCAGGGTCAGCCATAGTGTGTCGCCGTCTTGCCAGCTTTTCTGGTTTCACTTGGTCACTCCTCACTTCCCTCTTGTCTTCGGGGTACTTTGCCTCAGAGTAGCCACTTGAATTCTCGCCCCTGCCTCTTCTTGCTAGGCCATTCAGGTGGCCTTCATCAGCATTGGTGGTGTTCCTCCACCTGGAAGTACTGTGTGGCATATCATCATCATCATCAGTATCAAAAAATATTTTTGGCTTCACACAGTTTGCACTTGCCAGATTTCTGATTTTGGGCCTCACCACTGGTTCCTCTGCACTCTTTGGGGTGTTTTCCCCCCCACCACAAATGCTCACAGGAGCCCTGCAGGGAAGTGCAGGCAAATTCTGCTCCTGTCTCTCCCTCTCCAAGCTGTCACCATTTGTAGCCACTTTGCCTTCAGTGGGAGATGACTGTGAGGCCACACTATTTTGCTGCAAGAACCCAGCTCTGCTAGCACGGCATCTTGCTGCAGAGGCTGGATCTAACTCATCAAGCTCCTCTCTCACGTCATGGTTAAAACTAGAGAACTGTGGCGGTGCCCCAGCCAAAGACCTTGCCCCTTTCTCTGGGTCATACAGCCTATCATCTTTAAACTTGCCAGTTTTCCCTCTCGCTGGAGGTCGCTCAACAGGCCCAGCCCCCTCCTCCTCACTATCATCTGCCCCGTAAGAGTCAATATGTCCAAAGGCCATTCCTCTTCTGCTACCTGAAGCCCGGTACTCTCTTGGTGGATACCTGGAGTAGTCCGCATTATCAACACTCAGGCTGGTTCCCGAGCTCTCACTGTCATCCCAACTACGATGAGTAGTGGGAAATGGTGAGCGGCTCCTCTTGGTGGTTTGACTGGGGGCTGATCTGTGCATTGGGACTTCGGAGGTCATCTTTCTGTGGCTGGCAATCCTTTCCTGCTGGCTCATGGATGGCCTGAAACTGACATAAGCATGCCTTCTTCCATACCTCCTGCCTGTATTGGATTGATACCCTCCTGCTGGTTTGGGCCATACAGGTTTGCTAGATTCCTGACCCATTGCTCTGACTTAGGAGGGTTTCCAATACAGCTGGGGCTTGGGTGGAAAGGCTCCTGCTCCCTGCACACGGTTTTTGAGATAAGAAAGTCAAATCAGTTCAGAATAAAGGAGCAGGGAGGTTTACTTCAGCAGGCAGGTAACATAAGGAATAAGGGGCCTTTAAAATTAGTTTCGCTTTCTTCTAACGCCTGGAGTAGCATTCCAGTGACCGTCAGGTGTAGACCTGGAACACATTTTTAATGTTGGCAAAATGATTACAAGAGTGGGTTTGCAGGAAAGCCAGACTTAGGGGAGAATCTGAAAGAAGCTGGGGGGTGAGTGGACGCTTGGAAGGTAGGTGAAGTACGGTGGAATTGTGCCAGCGTGGGAAAAGGAAAGATTGCTGTGGGTTTTTTATGGGGTGTCTGGGTTTTTCTGAGTCTTGCAGACATACAGGAGAAATGCAAATTGGAATAGAGTGGAAAATATAGATCACTGTGTGTGCGTGAGTGCCTACGTGTCTGTCAGGAGGAGAGGGACAGATGGAAGGGTACCAGCAATCCTGTAGTGGAGGGATGTCCATGTTTGTAGGGGGAAGGGGTAGGAGTGTTAGACAGAATGCGACTCGCTCTGGATGTGGGTATGAAAATCGCACACGTAGGTGGGGTGGCTTTGGAGGAGAGGGATGTGTGTAAGTACAAGAGAAAGGGAACCTGTGTGTATAGCTGTATGTGTGGCAGCTGGAACTATGGAGGGATGCCTGTGTTTCTGTGTACAACACAGGCAGGGAAGGGTATGTTGGCAACGGAGAGGAGTGTCTAAGTTTGTGTGTGTGTTCCTCAAAATGGGAGGCAATAATGGAGAAATGTCAGTGTGAGCAAATGCAGCAGGCTCCGATGGATGGGGGCGCCGGAACAGAGGTGGGCAATCAAAGAACGTCTGCATGTGTGAATGTGACAAGCAGGGAGGGGGTGGTGTCCCCGGAGCAGGGTTTATGTGTGAGTGTGAGCACTGCGGGGACCAGCAAAGTAAGGCTGTCTCTCACGCATGTGGCAGCCAGAGAGCAGGAGAGGACAGCACTGAGAAGGGCGTGCGAACCAGCACGTGTGGATGCCCATGGATGCCAGCGGCCAGCGAGAGAAGAATGTCCTTACGTGTGTATGTGCAGGCAGAGAGAAGGAGGGCAGTCCCAGAGGGGGTGTGGGGGGGCGCGGGAGCCGGTTCTTGAGGTGTGGTACAGTAGGTGGGGGTGGGAGGGGAAGGCGCTGGAGGGTATGTGGAGGGGGGGAAGGGGGAGAGAGGGAGAGAGGGAGAGAGAGAGAGGCAGACACTCTGGGGGAAGGCGTCGGAGGGTGTGAGGGTGTGTGAGAGGGTGTGCGTGCCCGTGTTTGCGCATGCGCACGGGGGGCGCTGGAACCGAGAGGATGGAGGGGCAGGGGGCTGCCATGAAAGGCTGCCGTGCGCGCGTACTCGCATGACACAGGGGTGGGGGGCACAATATCATAATCAGAGATGGGAAAACGTTATCAGATCAAATGGTAGACCCAAACCAATGTGGCAGGGGAGGGGAAAGGAAAGAAAAGGCATCTGTGGGTCTAGATTTCCCCTGAGAATCATTTTTTTTTCTGGCTACAATTCTTTTCCCAGGAACAATATTTTTACCTAAAAATCTTCACCATTGACCATTTGGCAAAACAACAGCAAAATGGGGGAAGAAAGGCCACGAGTGCTCCGTAAAGGGGCCGAGGACGGAGAAAGAGAAGTGAGGAGAGGCAGGGACAAGTGGGAGAGAGGGCCGCGACCACCACCCACTCCCAAAGAGCGATTAATGCCACTCCGGTAGGGGCCGCGCCTCACGAAAAGGGCTCGGCAACGGAGGAGCCCGAACAGAGAGAAGGCAGGACACGGGCCTCACTCTGCGGTCAGGTCCCGCGTCCGCCTCACGCCTTCCCGAGGGGCGAACCTGAAAAGCAGTTCGCGGGAACCCCTCAAAATCCTCGCCCCCTGCCCGGCCACTCGCCTCACGCCCGGCCACGCGCCCCACCGCCAGCGCCTGGATGAACCGAGCAAACAATCGGCCTTTCACTCACCCCGTCCAGACAGCAACACGCTCTTCAGAGGAGCAGAGCTCTGGACCTCCGACCGCCACGACCGCCAGAGCCGCTGCTCCCGGGTCTCGATCTCCTCCCCAGCCAGACAGCAGCAGGGGGCGGCGACTGCGGCGCCGGAAGTGATTGTAGCGTCTGCCGGACCCGCCCCCTTGATGTGGCGGGGGCGGCAGCTGCTCTCCACAAATCAGGGTGGGCCTGGAAAAAAAGCGTTATTTCATTTTAAATGATGAAATCGTCAAGGATACAGAAAAGGACAGCGAAAAATGTAACAAACAGCCAGCTTTAACAAATGTTAAACATTTAGCCATATTCCCTTCTGTTCTGTTTTTTCCTAATAAAATAAAATCTGCAAATTCCTTGTGATTAATTCCAATATGAGAGGAATTATATTACTATATCACATCCTATGCTACATGCTATGTTTGTGCTGGAAATATCAAAATGTGAAACTATTTAGGGTTACAGTAAGCTTAATTTTTTTAAACCTGGTGGTTGAAGCAAATTGAAGCCGTCTGTAGTTAAATTTGTTGCCGTTAATAAAAATCAAACTTCTCTATCCAAAAGATTATGAACACAACACGGGTTCACATTCTGTTAATTGCACTGCAGTTAAAAAATATTAGTTATGCCTTTTGGATTTATACAATTTTACTGAACTCTAAATTGCACTTTATAATGGAGCTCTAATATTTGCAGCCAATGTAAAGAATTCCTATGTTCACAACAGTAGGAAAGTTTTGTTCTTACTAGAAATAAAATGCATAATAGAACAAAACATTTTAGGGGTAACAGAATAGAAATAGGATGTGTAACTTTCAAACCGTTAAAGTAATAATGTGTGGAACAAAGAAAAATGTGACAAAGGGCAAGAAATGGAGGTGGGGGCAAGAAGAAAGGATGTTAAAAGAAAACAAAAGGTCAGGAATAAATCCAAATATATCAGCATATATTATGGGTTAACATCTCCTATTAAAAAGCAAACTATTACTTTTTGAGCATTTTGTTTTTAAAAGCCCAGTTATATGCTGTTTACATGAGTTTCACCTAAAGCAGAAATAGGAATGGAAAATATATGCCAATAAAATAACAGCAGAAAAAAGAAAAAGAAACGGAGGGAGAGACGGAGGGGAAGGAAAAAAAAAAGAAAGGCAGGAAAGGAAAGAGACTTGCAGCAATACTAATATCATTAAAAATCAAGAACTGAAAATAAAAAACATTAAAGAGAACAGGTTGTTTCATTCAGTGAGCAAGAGATGACAATCATGAAAATTTATGTGCCAAGCAATGTCGTTTCAAAATATATGAAGCAAATACTGTTAGAAATAGAAAGAGAGATCAGAAAGTCTGCAATTATAGTGGGAGACTTAACCATACTTTCTATGGTATAGATAAATCAAATAGACTGCAAAATAAATGAGGATATAGAGAGACAGAACAACACCATCAGTAAGCCTAATGTATATGTGTTTTTGTGCTCAAAAGAAGATGCATATTCTTTTATAAAATATTTTTAAATATTTCAAACATTCACAAAAGTAGAGTATGAAATACACATTTGAATGCACCTGTCACACAGATTGAGCAAATTTTATTTTCTCCAGATCCTCGGATCCTTTTGCTTTTCAAACAAAATAGTAGTTGAAGGCCTCACTTTATCCTATTCACCTGACTTCTTTTCCCAACATGAGCCCCATTTGGAAGTTGATGTGTTTCCTTCTTGTCCATGTGTGTTTGTATACACACACACACACACACACACACACGCACGCACATATTTGTTACCAATATACATCTTTGTTTTGTGTTTTAGATTATGTAAATGGTATTATGATAAATATATCCTTTCACAATAAATTTTCAGTCAGTATCATATTTGGGGAAACAGCAATTTTGATACACGTACATACATGTAACTTTCAAACCATTAAAGTAATAATGTGTGGAACAAAGAAAAAATGTGACACAGGGCAAGAAATGGAGGTGGTGGCGAGAAAAAAGGATGTAAACAGAAAACAAAAGGTCAGGAATAAATCCACACATATCAGCATGTGTTATGGGTTAACGTCTCCTATTAAAAAGAAAACTCTTACTTTTCGAGCATTTTGTCATGCATTTTAACACGTGCGGCTGAATATTATTGTATCCATTATCCAATATGATAGTACTATAACATTATTGTATGGACTTCTGTTGCATGAATTATCCAATGTATTTATGTCTTTCCCTACTGTTAGACATGGATTGCTTCCATCTTGTGCAATTATAAGTGAAGATTCAATAAACATGCTAGTGGAAGTGTTTCTCCAGGATAGAGCTTTCCAACTGAGTTATGGGTGTTCTGATATATTGATCCTCTTAGCCCTCCAGAAAGATGGTCCTGGCTGTACCCAGCTGCTGCCCCTGGGGACTGTTGCCTCTGGCCAAGAACACACTGTCTGTTTATCCCAGTGAGCTGGGACAAATAGGGGCATTTTAAATATGTGCTTTAACATCAAAAGGATTGAAAAAATTGCTCTAATGTAGGTACATTGAAGTGGAATTTCTTGGTCAAAGGGTATGTAGTAGTTATCTATAGCAGCATAACAAATTGCCCTAAAACTTAACAGCTAAAAACAACAAACATTTATTATATCATAGTTTCTGTGGGTCAGGAATACAAGCATGGTTTAGCTAGGGGCCTCTGGTTCAAGGCCTCTGGCTCAAGGTCTGTCATAAAGTTGCACTTAAGCTCTCATCTGGGGTTGCAGTCTCATTTGAAGGCTCACTTAGGGGGAGAGGTCCACTTCCAAGGTCTTTTACGTGGCTGTTGGCAGGCCAAAGACGATCCACTTCCAAGCCAACTCAGGTGGCTGCCGTCAGGCTGATTCCTTGTCATGTGGGCCTATCCATAGTAATTTTGTTTACTCTCTTTTTTCTTGGTCAGCCTGGCTAGAGGCTTATCAATCTTGTTGATCTTTTCAAAGAACCAGCTTTTGATTTCACTGATTTTTCTCTGCTGTTATTCTGTTTTCAATTTCATTGATTTCTGCTCTAATTTTTATTATATGTTTTCTTTTGCTTACTTTGGATTTAATTTGCTCTTCTTTTTCTAGTTTCCTAAGGTAGAAGTTTAGATGATTAATTTCAGACCTTTCTTATTTTCTAACATATGCTTTCAATGCTACAAATTTCCCTCTAAGCACTGCTTTTGTTGCATCCCACAAATTTTGGTAAGTCATATTTTCATTTTCATTTATCTCAAAATATTGTTTAAGTTATCTTGAGACTTCTTCTTTTTACCCATGTGTTATTTAGAAGTGTATTGTTTAATTTCCAAATATTATGGGATTTTCCAGCTATTGTTCTGTTATTGATTCCTAATTAAATTCCATTATGGTCCAAGAACATACTTTGTAAGGGGTCTATTCTTTTAAATTTGTTAAGGTGTGTTTCATAGCCCAGGATGTGGTCTATCATGGTGAATGTTCCATGTGAGCTTAAAAAGAATATGTATTCTGCTGTTGTTGGATGAAGTAGTCTATAAATGTCAATTAGATCCAGTTGATTGATGGTAGTATGCAGTTGAACACTATCTTTACTGATTTTCTGCCTGCTGGATATGTCAATTACTGATAGTGGAGGGTTAAAGTTTCCAGCTTATAATAGTAGATTCATCTACTTTTCCTTGCAGTCCTATCAGTTTTAGCCTCATGTATTTTGATGCTCTGTTGTTAGGCATATACACATTAAGGATTGTTATGTCTTCTTGGAGAACTGACCCCTTTCATCATTACATAATGCTCCTATTCATCCCTAATATTTTTCCTTGTTAATGAAACCTGCTGTGTCTGACATTAACATAGCTACTCCAACTTTCTTTTAATTAGTGCTAGCATGGTATATCTTTCTTTATCCCTTTACTTTTTAATTTATCTGTGTCTTTATAGTTAAAGTAGGTTTCATATGGACAACATATAGTTGGGTCTTGTTTTTTAATCCATTCCGATAGTCTCTTGTAACTGATATATTTAGACCACATTTAAAGTAATTATTGATATAGTTAGATTAATATCTGCCATACCATACTTACAACGACTTCCTATTTGTAGCCTTTATTTTTGTTTTGTTTTGTTTTGTTTTGAGACAGAGTCTCACTCTGTTGCCCAGGCTAGAGTGCCGTGGTGTCAGCCTAGCTCACAGCAACCTCAGACTCCTGGGCTCAAAAATGATCCTTCTTCTTCATCCTCCCAAGTAGCTGGGACTACAGGCATGGGCAAACATGCCTGGCTAATTTTTTCTATTTTTTTTTTTTTTTGTAGAGACGGGAGTCTAACTCTTTCTCAGGCTGGTATCAAACTCCTGAGTTCAAGGGATCCTCCTGCCTTGGCTTCCCAGAGTGCTGGGATTACAGTTGTGAGCCATCGTGCCCAGTCTTGTTGCCTTTGTTCTTTTTTTTTTTTTTTTTGTCTTTCATTCTTTTTCTGTCTTGTCTGATTTTAATTAAGCATTTCAAATGATTCTATTTTCTCTCCTCTCCTAACATATCAATTATACTTTTTTTTAAGAGATGGTGCCTTGCTCTGTCACCCAGGCTAGAGTACAGTGGTGGCATGATCATAGCTCATTGCAGCCTCAAACTCCTGGGCTAAAGTGATCCTCCTGCCTCAGCCTCCTTAATCACTGGGATTACAGATGTGAGCCACTACACCTAGCTATACTTCATATTTTTAGTTTTTTTAGTGATTGCCCTAGAGCTTGCAATATACATTTACAACTAATCCAAGTCCACTTTTAAATAACATTATACCACTTCGCAAATAGTTCAGGTACCTTAAAACAGAATGTTCCCAATTCCTCCCTTCCGTCCCTTATAACAGAAATATTATAAGCATTTCTGGCATTCATTTTCCTTGTCCATAAGGTATAATTATCCAACATATTGTATTATTTTTTGAACAAACTCCTGCTAGATCAGTTAAGAAGAAGAAAAACAAAGCACTTTACTTATATCTTCATTTATTCCTTGTTGAATGCTCTTCTATTCTTTATAGATCTAAGTTCTTATATCATTTTTCTTCTCTCTGAAGAACTTCTTTTAACATTTCTTGCAAGGCAGGTCTCAGAAGTGACATCCTAACACTGTTGCCATATTCTATTTATTGAATGTGAGTTACTAAGTCTAACCCACACTCAAGGGGAGAGGATTACACAAGGGCATGAATTTCAGGAGGTGGAGGTCATGGGGGCAGGCGGGGGTAGGAGTATTACAACTTTAATAGATATTGCCAATCGGCTTTCCAAAGTGGTTGGAACAATTTACATTTCCACCTGAAATTTATTTATATCAGTGTTTCCCCACATTCTTGCCACTTTTAATATATTCAGCCTTTAAAATTATTGCCAATCTGATGACATTGAAACACTGTTGCTTGACTTTGCTTTTCCCTAAATTACTAGAGAAATTAAGCATCTTTTCACATCTTTTGGCCATTTACATTTTTTCTTCTCTGAAGTGTTTGTTCATATCTTTTGTCCATTTTTCTATGGACTGTTTTTCTTCTTATTGATTTTTAGGAAATCTTTATATATTCTGAATACCAAATGTCAGTTACATTTGTACAGTTGCAAATATCTTCTTCTAGTTGGTGTTTTCTTTAAATGTAAATATGAAATTATAAAGTACTTAAAATAAACCATGGGATAATGTATTTTTATAATCCTGGAGTGGAGAAGACCTTTGTAATTTTGACAAAATACATAAGGGCAAAAAAAGAAAAGGTTCAGATACATAAAAATAAAATCTTCTGGCAGACAAATAATAAACAATTATAAGTAAAAGACAAATGAAAACCTGTTGAAAATATTTGCTGCTAATTTCACAGACAAAGGGCTAATTCCCCAAATACATGAAGAGCTCCTATAGATCAATAAAAGTCCAACCAACCAATTTTAAAATAAGCAAAGGACATCAATACACAGTTTATTAGAAAAGAAATACAAATGGCACTTAAACACATGAAAAGATGCTTAAACTTACTGATAAAAATTTAAAAAAATGGGATCCCATTTCACCTATCAGGCTGACCAACACGAGACAGTCTGACAACTCACTGTGCTGTTGAAGCGTGGAGCCACAAGTCCCCCCAGCATCGCTAGTTGCGCATGGGGGTTAATTGCTAGAGCCTCTGCATCAGGCAAGTTGGCAATATCTATGAAATGCACATGCATTTTCCATGCGAATAGTCTACTTCTAGGAATTTCCTTACAGATATACTTGTATACAATTAAAATGAAATATGTGCTATTATATTTGTTATAGCATTGTTTTTAATAGCAGAAGACTAGGACAAACCTAAAAGGGTACCGACAGCCTGGGCAACATAGCAAGACCCAGGCTCTACAGAAAAAAACAATTTAGTTGGTGGCGCATGCCTGTAGTCCTAGCTACTTGGGAGGCTGAGGCAGGAAGATTGCCTGAAGCTGGGAGTTGGAGGTTGCTGTGAGCTGTGATTGAACCACTGTACTCCAGTCTGGGGAAGAGAGTGAGACCTTGTCTCAAAACAAACAAACAGAAAAAGGGGATTGAATAATTGTTATGGTAGAATACTTATTATAACACAGCTAAGATGCAGAATCTAAATCTACATGCATCAGAAGAGATAAATCTGGAAAAAAATATTGAATGAGAAAAAGCCAGGTTATAAGAGGGTGTGACGTTACGATAGCATTTGCGTATGTTTTAAAAACACATAGAGGGCATGTAGGGTCAAGATTGTTCTACTTTCCCAGAGAATTGTTTATTTGATCCCTAAGAAGTGACTTATCTTTAATAAGACTTTTGATATAAAAGTCAATTTTGCTGGGCATGTGGCTCGTGCCTATAATCCCAGCACGTTGAGAGGTCGAAGTGGGAGGATCACCTGAGCCAAGGAGTCCAAGACTGCAGTGAGCTGTGTCACGCCACTTCCCTCCAGCCCAGGCAACAGAGTGAGGCCTCATCTTAAAAAAATGACAAAAAAATTCAATTTTGTCAGTAATAATACTACCCAGTTTTCTTTTGATAAGATTTTTTTCCAGCATATTTTTACTCATCTCTTTAAAATATTTTTAAGATAATATAATTACACAAAAATATCCATGTAATTTTAGATATAGTCATAAAAGAAATCCTATGTGCATGCTTTTTAAAATTGTAGTCTTTTCTTTCTATTTTTACTCGCCTCCCTCCCTGCCTACGTCAATGTCCCCCACAACCTATATCAATAACCTAGTATTCATTACTTCATATTTTTTTCATACTTGTATAATCAGATACAGACATACATACACACATACATATGCCTATGTGTATGTATACACACACATACACACACACACAGCTGCTTTGTATTTCATGGTGTGGATGTACCATAATCTATTTAGCTATTAACCTATTGATAGGTAACTATGATTTTTAGTTACTATTTTAGTTACTATGAACAATACTACAATATACATCTGCTATGGTTTGAATGTCCCCTTCAAAATTCATGTTGAAATTCAATTGCTAATGTAATAGTATTGGGAGGTAGGGCCTTTAAGAGATGCTTAGGTCCTGAGGGCTCCACCCTCATCGATGGATTAGTTATCTCGGCAGTGGATTAGTTATAGAGGGAATGGGTTCCTGATAAAAGAATGAAGTTCAGCCCCTTCTTGCTCTGTTTTGCATGCTCGATTCCACCTTCTGCCATGGGATGATGCCCGCCAGATGCTGTGCTCTTGGGCTTTCCAGCCTACAGAACCATGAGCCAAATAAACTTCTGTTCTTTGTAAATTACCTGGTCTGTGGTATTCTGTTATAGCAGCAAAAAAATGGACTAAGGCAACATCTTTGTCACTATAGGTCCTTAGGTACTGGGGCTTTCATTCCTATGAGATGATGTCCCAGAAGTAGGATTGTTGGGTCAAACGATAAGTATCTTTTTAATCTTAATAAATGGGTCCTGATTGCTTTCTCAAAAGGCTGGAGACTTTCTGCTTCCTCAGCAGTGTGTGGCCCTGCCCTCTGGCTAACTCAGCTTGTCCTGGGCAGAGATTCCTCTCCTAGGGATTTGAAACTCAAAAGGAGAAACACAGAGATTGAGAAGATTGGAGCCGAGTCATGTTCACATCCACTAGTTCTGAAAATAAGCCCAGTATCTTGAAAAGACAGTCTTATTTTTTGTCCAAGTTAGCCAGAGTTGAATTCTGTTGCTTGCAACCAAAAGAAACTTATGAATTCTGGTCACAGACTAAATCCTGAACCTGGTCACAAACCAAGCCCTGATCCCAGCTACAAACTCAACTCTGATCCTGGCCACAGACTGGGTCCTCACCTGAGTTGAAAACTGAGGGCTATTCCTGGCCCCAGACTTCACTGACCACTCCACAGGGGGGACCAGGTAAGCCAGTGGATACATTTCTGCCAAGTGTACCCACAGCCTCGGACCCAAAGTTAAGGCCTCTTTGTGGCAGCTAAAGCCAATGAATTCTGGAGATGGGGGAATCTCTTGTGAAGAAATCTTTGTAAATTCTAAGTCAGAGATGTTTTGGGGGCATCTGTGGTCCAGGGAACAATAGATCCAAACGGAACCTGGTTGGGGGAGGCTAGGGGTTTGATCTGTGGACACAGAGAGTAGAGCTGTGAGGGAGGCAGATATCTGGAGCTGAATGGGGCTCGATTGAATCCCCTCCTGGAGCCTGTGAGGGTCCCAGTGACACAGAGATCCTGAGCTCCCAGGATAAGCGCAGAGGAGATGCCACTGAGAGATCCAGGTGGCCTGTGGCCCAGAGGCCTCCCGCTTTGTCTCTCTCAACCTTCTGGCACTGCCTTGACCAGGCCGATGGGCCCCATGCTGCCCGGCCAGCCCCTCTCCCCACTGTCCTGACTTCCCACAGCCCCTGAAGCCACCTGCCTCCACCTCCTTCCTTCCAATCTCCCTCCCTTCATCTTTTCCTCCCCCCCACCCCCGCATGGCTTTCCACTGTGTGCCTCCCGCTGAGTTTCAGGGATTAGAACTGTCTACTGTGGGCCACAGCTGCCTTCTCTCGTTCTCCCCAAGATCTAGTCCCAGCCTTGCCCCAAGGTTCTCTGGAAGGAATTAAGCAGATCTTGCTGGGTGTGGGGTTGGAGGGGCAAGCCAAGTGTGTGAGGAGGGGACTCACATTTGTCAAACACCTATTATATGCCGGATAGGGACTTAGTACATAGTTCCCTTATTTAATCTCCACAGCAAGCCTGTGAGGTCTTGATTCTTATGTTCAGAGGGCAAAGCTGAGGCCCAGGGATATTCAAGGATTTGTGCAAGGCTACTCAGCTGGAGGTGGCAGAGCTGGGAGTTCCCTGGTGGAGGCCTAGAGCAGCTTCCTGGATCCAGGGCTGGGCTCCTGGCCTGCGCCGTGGGAAGTAAGTAGAGAGGGTAGTGGGGTAAGACATGGGCCAAGCAAGGGAGGCAGAAAATGAGGCTCCCCTCACCCCACCCCCTGAAGCCTCTGCTCAGGCAGTGCTGGCTCCCCTCCTTCCATAGGGTCTCCCCTCTCCCCTCAGTGCCTTTGTGTTTCTGTCAACAGGCAGAGAAGAGAGCTAGCTGACGGTACTGGGGAGATGGTCGGGGTGGGTGTCGGCAGAGTCAGAGGCCAGAACAGGGTCAATCCGCAGGCAAGAACTCTGGGCTGCCGCTGGGCCTCATTGTTCCCATCTGGGCAATGGAGGAGCTCGATGATGGCTGAGACTGTGTCAGTTCTGCCAGCCTGTGTGTGGTGGGGCCTGCCTGGGCAGCGACATGCTGTGGCCATGTCGGCAGGGAGAGCTCTGTCCACAGAACATGAGTGGGGGAGCGGCAAGGGCAGGAGCTAGGCTAAGCCTGGGAGACGCATCAATGGCTGGCACAGGAACAACTCTGTTGGGCCCTGCCTGGGATCCAAACCCTGCCCCGCTGCCCTATCCCAACAGAAGGGTGGAGGATAAGGCCGTAGGAAGCTGTGGTTAATGGAAAATGGGCCTTTGGGAAAAGAGGAGAACAAGGGGAAGTGCAAGAAGGCAAGAAAAAGCTGGAAACGCTCTGCTGTTTGCTCTGAGAGGGGGAGAAAATAGCACCTCGAAGAAAAAGCCTACCTGTAGACTTCCACGGAGTCACAGGCACTCGGTGGCTTCTTAACTGGAGCTCTAGTTCCAGGCCCTTTGACCCTGCTCGCTATGCCACTCTGAACACGTCTTTTTCTTTTGTGGACCTCAGTGTTCCCATCTGCACAGTGAGAGTTTGAACCAAAATGCCCTCTAAGAGCTCTGACAGCTCTCATATTCCAGAATCTTCTACAAGCCTGCTCTGAGTCAAGCCCCTTAAGCTTGGCTGTGCCTCAAGGCACTGACAGTTGTTTTGATGTATTGTAAGAGTCAGAGTAACATGGGGGGGTCACTGGGGTCATTCTAGGATCCAACGTGAGCTCACCATGGCCTAAAGGCCTCGGTGGATTGGTGCCCAGCCCATCTTTCCAGCCTCCCCTCTACCCCCACAGTCTCCTTCACCCCCTTTTCTTGCCCGGAACCTACCAGACTCCCTCTTGCTTTAGCACCTTCACAGACACTGCTCAGCAAAGTTGGAACACAGTTTCCCTACCTCTTTGCTGGCTAATTCTTCTTTCTGATCTTAGCTGAAACGGCCCTTCTTCCAGGAAGCCTTCCCGGCCCCTAGCCTAAGCCAGCTCCTACTCTGAGCCACCATCACAGCATCCTGATACTGGTCACAATGGCAATTGCTTGTGCCAGTCATGATGCTTGTCTCTGTCTCCCCTCCCCAATTACTATCAGCTCCCTGAGGGCAGGGGCTTTTTTATCGCATTCACAGCTGCACTCCTGGTTTCTGGTAGCCGGGGAAACTTTCAACCAACAAATATTTTTTGAAAACAAAATTCCTAGCAGCTACCATGTACTGTAGGCTACTGGGGGCCAGGCACAGACATACAGCATCTCCCCGGGTCCTTGGATCACACTCCCCCTCCTCACTCCTCAGGTGCGGGATGGAGGGCAGAGAAGTGACGGGCTTTGTCTTGCCAGGAGAGCTTTGCCCCGACCAGCGGCAGAGCCGTGTGGAGCCGGCCTGGCGAGTGGGTCTGCCTGTTTCGCGCCTCCTTTCTCGCTTGCCACCACTCTTCGGAGAGGAGCAGCAGCTGTGGCCTCTCCTTGTGTTCCCATAGCAACCAGTGCTTACCTCCCGCTCGCACTGGTTCCTAATTGCCTGATTACGCATCTTCCCCCCGCCAGCTCAGAGCTTCTTGAGAGCAGGGTCCATGGCGGGCTTTGCTCACCATTGCGTGGCTCCAGGCTCAGTGAGTATTAGTTAAATGAACAAAAAATGAATGCATGACCATCCATGCACATGGGTTTTTAAAGCTTTCATCACAAACAAGGTACCTGGCAGCCTGTAGTGGCTGGGAGAGGGGGCGAGTGGAGGACTCGATGCTCCTCAGCTCACCTCTGCTGAGTGGCGTGGGTGGCCGGCCCCCCTTCTCCTCTCTCCCCTGCTGCCTGGGGAAGCTATTTAGAAAACAGGCAAGGCAGGAGGGGGATGTTGGAGATGGTGCAACACTCTCCCTGACAATCCCCCACCTCCGCCCCGCCACACACAAACCGTACACACGCACGCCCTCACCCCTCCTCTGATGGAAGCCGTCTCAAAGGGCCAGCTTTGGCTTTGAGAATTCCCAGAAACAATTGAGTTTCCTATTCAATTCTAATGCTCAGTGCACAATCTCACCAGCCGGCCTCTTCCCTCTCCCTTCCCACTGCAAACATGCTGTGTTCACTCACCACCATCTTCCACCTGAGCTGCTCCACCAGCCACCTCCCTGCCCCCAGCCCTGTCCCTTCCCCTCCTCCCCCCATCTTCCATGGCACAGATGGAGGGAGGGTCTCAAATAGAAATCATCCCATGTTATTCCCAGCCAGACTCACAAGGAAGGCAGGTGCTGGCATTGCTTTTGTGTCGTGACAGAGTCTAAGTCATTGAAGCCCTAGAGGGGCAGCAGGCAGAGCTACCAGTCCATTAGTTTAGTGTTTAAATAGTGTTGACTTAAATGTTTGGCTCTAGACCAAGCGTGAGTTAGTGAGCCCAGGGCTCACGAGGATGGGGCCAATATGAGTTCATACCCTAGTAGAAGGGACAGAAAAAAAAAAAAAAACCTGACATGGTCTGCACTTTGCAGAGGGTGCTATGGGAAGGTACAGGGAAGTATGTTTGTGCAGAACCAGGGAAGTCTTCATGGAAGAAGGAACATTTTTGCTGGGCTTTCTGTCAGAAATCATTGGTTGCAAGGAACAGAAACCATCTCCAATTAATTTAGGAGAGAAGGGAATTTGTGGGGCTGGAGGGGTAGGCTACAGGGAACTTACAGAATCAAGGTAAAGGCTAGAGAACCAGGTATGGAATTAGGCATAAGCAAAGGCAGTTCTGGGGAAGGGGTTGGGAAGGTATAGGAAGCAGGAATGGTTTGATCAGGGTGCTGCTGCTGAAATGGATGAGGTCTGTTTCCTCTATTCTTATATGGTTTGCTCCAGTTTCCAAGTCCAAAGAGAATGTCTGGTGACCAAGCTTGGTCCTATGTCTGCCTCCTGGCTAGACTGGGCTGGGGAAAGGAAGGGAATGTCCCTTTGGCTTCTATGGGGTAAGAACGCATGGATTTAGTGTTGCACCAACCTTACCCCAATGAGGCAAAGACAATTTACTTAAATGAAACAGGAGTCTAAGGAAAGGAGAGGAATGAACGCTGGGGAGCCACAAACCAACACATGTCTACTCCTAGGCAGGAAAAGAAGAGAGGGACATTCTAGCCAGAGAGAACCAAGTGGGCAAAGCACTGACGCCTGCTGTGCTCACACAGGTGGGCAGCATTGTGTGAGGGAGTGTAAGAGGAGGAAGGCAAAGAGCTTCAGATGACAGATGACAGAGATGACGGGTCAGTGTGCCCCGCGGAGCAGGCCATAGGGAGCCAGCCCCCGGAGGGGAGAAGGGACGTGGGGTGACCACGCTGGTCACTCCATTTTAGAAGCTTCACCCTGGAGATGTCAAGAATGGATCAGAGATGGCAAACCTGGGGGTGGGGAGACCAGCAAGGAACTTTTCTAGACAAGAGCCGATGGGGCCTGAATTCCAGCCGGCTTCGATATGAATGGCGCGGAGACGCCGGATTCAGGAACAACTCGGGACCTGGAATCCATGGATATGTGAGGGCTGAGGGGGCTGAGGAGTAAGAGATGGCTGCGAGGGCGTCGAGAGGGAGGAGCAAGTTTGGAACAAAGAGTCTGTGCCTTCCTCATGGGCTTCACTCAGCAGTTAACGCCGGCCGGCCTCGCCCTGCCAGCACGCGTCAGGCACTGTGTTGAGAGAGAGAGAACCCTTCATGGGCCCTTCATATTCGCTGGTGGGAACATAAACTAATGTAGTTAGTCTGGAGAACAATCCAGAAGTATGTTTCACTATTTAAAATATGCATACCTTGGCACATTGATTTCCAGGAACTTATCCTAAAGAAATAATTTAACAAGTGTATACAGATAGACATAGGTACAAGGATGGTACAACATTGTTTACCAGGGTCAAAAACTAGAAACGACCCCAATACACGTCAGTGGGGACCTGGCTAAATAAATTACGTTGCCTGTGTGCAGTGGCTTACTCTGCAACCGATAGGGACAGAAAAGGGTGAGGACACTGACCACACCTCTGGCCTCTGTAGCCTGACATGCCCCCGCGGGGGACACGGGAAAAGCTTTCACTCTTAGTGAGATTTGGGGTTTTGTCTGTTCCACTACACTGGACACATTAATTCCTGAAGGTAATTAGAGGATTTTTTTAACTTTCTGAAAGTGTCCGAAAAAGTTCTGGCTCTTCAGGAGATTTCATCCCAGAAGCAGGGGAGAAATAGATCACAGAGAGAGAGTTTAGGAAGAAACACAAGGTTGTTTTCTGCTTGTGGAGTTCAATCTGTTCACTAAAAGTTACAGCAACAACGATGAGTTCTGCAGAGTTCTTATCCAGGGATGAAGCATGACTTTCGCTTGATACTTTAAACATTTCTTCATTGTTTGAATATCTCACAGTATTCAAATGTACACAAATCACAGAAGTCGAAAGATAGTAAAAGCAATGAAGATGCTTGCATTGTAAAGAGGGTGGCATGCTGCTAAGCTGCCTGACCGCCTGGAGCTTCCAGAGTAGGGTTTCTCAACCTGGACACTATGGACTGATTGCCAGAGCTGTCCTGTGCATTGCTGGGGGTGAGGGGACCTTTAGCAGCATCCCTGGCCTCTACCCTCCAGGTGCTAATAGCACACCCCCACCCTCAGTTGTGACAACCAAAACGTCTCTAGACATTGCCAAATGTCCCCTGGGGGGCAAAATCACCCCCAGTTGAGAACAACCACTCTAGCGGGATCGCTCAGAAGACACAGGTGTCTTCTGAGCTTCTAGGTCTGGTGGCTTTATTAATCCCACCTCCAAAATGGCTCTCTACCAGCACCTCTCCATGGCTCCACTAGCCTGAGAGTCAGGAGATGGAGCTTCTGGTTTGGCTTGTGCTGCTTACTAGCTATGTGATCACAGGCCTTCCTGAGCCTCATTTTCCTCAACCCTAAAATGGGATTAATAATGATGGCATGGCTGGAGACCCAGGTTCTCCCTTTCAGCTGGCTCCTGCCCAGCTGCTTTTCAAGTGCTCCGGTCTGTCTCACTGAAGCCAACAAGCCGACCACCTTTCTGGACCCCATTGCCTCGTGTAGCTACTGTCCTCTCTCCTCTCCTTCGTGGCCAAATGCAGTTACAGAGTCATCTCATCCACAGCTCTCTAACCACCGAACGCATTCCCCTCCTTGATGTGACTCATTTGATGGTTGACCGTGTCTCTCCCCAGAAAATCTCTCTTGGCTTGATGTACCAGGATCCCCTACCTACACTGCTTCCTCTCTACCTCCTCTTCCTCTGCCCACCCCCGAGATGGCAGGGTTCCTCGGGTTCTCTCCCAAGCCGCTTTGCTTCTCACTCTGCACTCTCCCGTCAGCCATCTCCTCTGTGCTCGGCTTCCATTAGCACGTCTGTGGGAACTGAGTCTCCTGTCCAGGTTTCTGTAACACGCCTGGAGTCCCTGAATTAAATGGCAGCCTCTGCCTTTAGAATGTACATGGAGCCAGAGAGCAGAGTGTGCCTGTGTTTGCTTACAAGTCCCCCCAGCCCCTGAAGTGGTACTTGGCACATAGTCGCCCAATCCGTATTGTCAAATGCATGGGTGGAACGGCCCCATGGGAGGATGCGGTTTTTTTCTTGGCAGGGCAGTGGAGTGCTAGACGCCATGTCCTGGCTTTTCCTGTGCTGGGTCCTAGCAGATACCTCATGCTCAGAATAAGGGGGAAAGACAGAATTCCACGCAAGACCTGGCACCCAGGAGCCAGCAGCCCCTGAATCAGCAAACTGTCCTACAGGATCGTTGCACTCCATTTGCAAACCATAAGGCAGCCTTTGACAGAGAAGGAAGCTTGAGAGAACATACGCTAGCACCATGTCGGGCCAAGTAGCCTTTAAGGTGAGCAAATAGCTGACCATGGCCTGTGGCAACGTTGTCAGAGGGGAGGAGGACAGGAGGCTGAGGTCCCACCTGCCAGGACAGGGAGCTGAGGTTGAATACTCCAACCCCCCGAAGGGGAACCAGACCACCCTGCTCCCAAGCCCAGGGCCTTCTGGACAAAGGTCAGGGGTGGAGGAAGGCCAGGTTGAGGGGGCAGAGGAATCCCGCTTGCAGTCCTGACACACTCAATGCCTATGGCATGTCCTCCTACGACAGGCCGGTCTGAACTAAGGCCAGGGTCCTGCCCAGTCTGCCGTGAGAACAGACACAAAAGTACAGATTGTTGTCAGTTAGAGCTGAGGAGGCCCTTTGAGCCCCAGTTCCACCCACTTCAGGGTTCTGTGAACTCAAATAAAATGTTAAGGCTCACACCCCCCCCCCCCGCCCACCGCTCTTGGCCAAGGGGATACCCTAAAACTAAGTTGCCTGCTGCGAGGAGGGAGGTCAGACATGCCTCATCATGCCCCCTCCCTTCTTGGGGACATCCTTTGTAACCCATTAACAGGCCTAAGGGGATGCAAGACACACATGCAGGCCCCCAATTTATACAACAAATGCGCCCGCTGGCTTATCTCTGATAAACAGCTCCTTATTTTAAAACATTTCAAACCTTTAGACTAAGCTCCGTGTATTTAACAAATTACAGGCCAAAGAATCTTTAAGCCCACCTATAACCTGTAAGCCCCCCCCTTCAAAATGGCCCACCTTTTCGAGCCAAACCAATGCATGCCTCCCACGTACTGATTTATGACTTTACCTGTAACCCCTGTCTCCCTGAAATGTATAAAACCAAACTGTCACCCAGCCACAGCGAGTCCACTGCTCAAGGCTTCTTGGGCGTGGCCCCTGGTCATCATGGTCCTCAAATTTGGCTCAGAGTAAATCTCTTTAAACTTATTTTACAGAGTTTGGTTTCTTCCTGCTTACGTTCCAGGGGGGAGAGGCAGGCCACAATTTTAAAAAAGAATACATAAGGAAAATATGTAGCGTGAAAGATGGTGAAAAGCGTTATGGAGAAAAAGAAAGCAGCAGAGGGGCCTGGGGGTGCGCGGCTTTGAGAGTTTAGATGGTGTGGTCAGGGAAAGCCTACTTAACAAGGGGGTGCTGGAGCAAAGCCTGCAGGAGGTGAGTGATGGCGGCAAGCTCTACGCTGTACTGTGGGGACGCCCCAGACGGCCCCAACCTCTAGACTGGCTTCCCCCAGGGCCATGGTGGGAGGGCCTCTTGGGAGGTTGCCCTAAGGATTTTGGCCTGGCCACAGGGATAGGAATAAGCATCTCTTCTGAAACTGAGCATGGACACAGAACCAAAGGCCTATGACACCCTGGGTCAGGTAACGGTAATAAGAACAGTAGTAATAATAATGATAATAGCACCTTCAGTCCACATTGAGCACATACTATATGGCAGGCACTGTTTCAGGCATGTTACATGTGTTATGTCATGTTATCCTCACAGTGACCCTAGGACGTAGGTGCTGTTCTTATGCCCATTTCATAGATGAGAAGATGGAGGCTCACAGTGATTGGTTACAGAACTTACCCAAGGCCACAAAGCTAATAAGTAGCACGGTCCAGCTTTGATCCTAGGTCTCTGGACTCCAGAGTCCATGTTTTATGCACAGGAGAAGGTTTTAGCAGTCTGGGATGGAACGGTTGTCTGAAAGGAGAAGGCAGATAGATGATCTCTTGGGTTGTCTGCCATGGTCCTAAGAGCCGGGCAGCTCAGAGGAAGTGGAAAGCAACATCTAACATGGCAGCTGACCTGGGGGAGTGGGATCGTATTTGCGGCCGCTGTGTGGGAGGCAGTGTGACCTCCGTGAATGCAGAGCCTTGTCTGTTTGGTTCACTGCTTTATCAATCGCCAGTGCCTGGCACTTAGCAGGCGATCAATAAATGTTAGAATAAATGAATGAATACAAGAATGAATGGCCATTCCACTCTTACCCCAAAGGCTGGCCCAGCCGCAGGCATTGCTGTATTTCCCAGCAGCCAGGGAATCAGGACTTGTGCCTCCAGGCATGGCAGAACAGGGAGCAAGAGGGACGCTGCTGCTGTCAGGAGCCAGGGCACAGCCCGAGTTCAGGACTGGGATGGCGATGGCGAGGGGTGCAGAGAGGCCACCCCACGTGGGCATACCTCCTCGTTTCATCCTCCCCACAGCTCAGGGAGGTAGGGATTGCTATTCTCTCTCCTAGAAAGATGAGGAAACTAAGGCACAGAGAGGCTAAACAGCCTGCCCTGGATCGCCCGAGCACTACAGGGGGATCTGGATTTAAAGTCTGAAAGTCTCAGGGGTTGGCCAGGGAGGCCAGTTGCTTGGTGTGGGCCCCGGGTGGGGTACAGTCAGAAGCTCCCTCGCCTCTGCTGTCTACCCTTCCCCACCCCGAACTCCCAAGCTCCTTTGCTCTGCAGCTGTCCCCAACCCTCTTCAGTGTCCCTGAGAAGTGAAGGCTCCCACACAGCAGCTCCTCCCCGCTCCCTCCACCCGCCCTAGCAGAAAAGAACAGAGCTGGAAGGAGACAGATCTGGGTTTAAGTCCTGGTTGCTCCACTGACTACCTCAGAGAAGACCTTCTACCTCCCCGAGCCTCAGTGTCCCCCTCTGTAAACTGTGGGTAGCGCCACCCGTCCCACAGGGTGCTGTGAGGACTGACTGAACTCACTCGGGGGGAGGAGCTGGGAGCGGGGCGAGGTGGCCATGGTGACGGCGCATCCCACTGACCTGTGGGCTCCCCTGCACTCTGCACAGCCATCCTGTTGGGGGGACTTAGAAATCATTTGCCCCCCAAAGGCATGTATGCAGTCTAGAAGTTGCAAGGCAGGAATTCCAAGCTGGGTGTGTGTGGCCCCAAGTGTGTGGGGAGCCCCCTTCGCCTGCATCAGGCCTGGGGGTGACGGTGGTGGTCTCGTGCAGCCAAGGTTCTCCTGATTGCCTCCTCCAGAGCAAGACTCAGTGGGGCACTGAGAGGCTCCCCTGGAAGCCATGACCTCTAGCACCCCTCATCTGCAGTGGCAGCGATGAAGAAAGGAAGATGGCTGACCGCCTTGGGATGGGGAGCTGAGTACAGGGACGAGGACTGCAGAGTGAAAGGGAGGTCGGTAGAACACTGAAGTTGTGCAGCTCCAAGATGGGAAAACTATATCTTCGGTCATCTTTAGAGGTGGCTTACTACAGAAACTGCCACCATGGCACAGCAGCTATCCGCCATGCTGGCTCTGCCTGGTGCTCTAGAGGTGTCCCTTTGTACAGAATGAATTTCTTCTCTGCTGTAGCCCGTGAGGCCTTTTCTTTCCCTTTGACCGTCTACTAATTTTCCACAGTGTCCACGTATAGACTTATTTTTGCTCTCTGGTTGGCGCTTCTGTTCGACTTGTGCGGAGTCCCTCGACGCCAGCTTTCGTGCCTATTAACTGCTCTGTGCCGCTGTGAGTCCCTAGTACTGGCCTCCCATTCACTAATTCTTTTCATCACTGTGTCCAGGCTACAGCTGACCCATTCACTGAGGTTTTCGTTTTTAACTTCAATAACCATATTTTTGATTTCCAAGATTTCTCCTTAATTTTCTTTTCATATCTCTCTTCCTGCTTTTGCGCAATCATATTTTCTCCTTTTAAGGAATATCATTTCTTCGTTATCTCTGTGAGCACCCTAGACATGCTTATTTTCAAAATCTGTCAGCCTGTTCTCTAAAACTTCATCTGGAGTAAATTTATGTGCTGATTGTAGATTTTGTTGGCTCTCCCTGAGCATTACACTTCTTCGTGTGTTTTGGAATTTTGCTTTGGAAAGGGAGAGTTGGTGTTGTTTTGTTTGTGTTTGTGCTCCATTGTCTGTCTCCCTCAGTGCTTACCCTTCCCTGTCTGGTTGTTTTGTGGTGGCATCCACTGACTCTCTGAGACCTCCCCAATGCAGAATCAGGTCTTATAATGACAGCTCAGGGCTCCTGCTCTAGGGCAGATGTCGGGACCCTTCTGTTCCCGTGTAGAACCCCGGGGCTCTGTTTGCTTCCTGGTCATGAGGCCGGGTCTGGCTCCTCCCAGCTCCCCATGGCCCAGGCCGCCTCATAGTCAGAACTCCCAGCAGCAGCTGGCAGCTGTCTTTTCCAGCTCTTACCAGGAGAGCCCTCCCCCTCCTCCCCCTGGCTTCGGCCTCCCACCCCACGATGGAGCACTTGTAGTACCCACAGGAGCTGAGTCCCCGCCACTCCCCTCTGTGCTCTGACCCAGGGGCTGGCAGGCCGCAGCTCTGCTCAGCGCTTTGCATTTCTGTGCATGCCGCGTATCTCGTTTTTTAAGCCTGACTCTGTCTTTGGGTTTCTCTTTTTGCGGTGTATCGATAGTCCGTCACTCCGTGTTTGCTTACAGAGGGGCTCTGTTACCATCTTCATTGGCAGTGCACTCTAATTCCATTGCATGTACTTTATGCACCGTAATCAGAAATTATTTAACCAGCCCCCTACTGTTGAACTTTTAGGTTGTTTTCCATGTGGGGCTAATACAAACAAGAAGGCAATAAACATCTTAATGTACTTGTGTAATTCCTAACGTGAAGTTGTTGGATCAAAGGGCGCAGCCATCACCCCCCCATCACTAGCATCCTCATTTTGCGGAGAAGGAAGCTGAGGCTCAGAGAGGTAAGATGACCACCTGAGCTTTCACTAGTAGGAAGAGGATCCATGTGGAGCTGGAGAGACAAATGGGGTGCTCCCCCGCACACTGAGCTGCAGAAGGGAGGCCTTCTGGCTTCATCCAATGCATGCATTTAGGAATTGGCCCCTCTCTGGGGCCATGGCATACAGCAGGGTGCACAGACCCTAGAGTTCTGGGTTTAGGCACTCTGGGACAGCTTCCACTGTGTGGGACACGTGCTGGCTTTGCCACTGGGGCTCAGCCACTCACTAGTTAAGCAACAACGGACTCCCCATCATCTCATTTCGAAATGGGAGGCAGCTGGATACGGTGAGAGCGCACAGCCTCTGGATTCAGCTAGACCTGGAGTGAAACATGAGCTCTGCCACTTTCCTGCTGCTTGATGCTGGCCAAGCCACTCCGCCTCTCTGGGTCTCCGTTTCCACATCTGTGAAGTGGGGATAATACAGCCTCTCTTGGAGAGGCATCGTTAAGATGAAAGAAAGGCCGGAGTGCCTGGCATGAAATAGAGATTCAAATAAAGTCTGTTTCTGACAACAAGGGTGAGAGGTCACTTAGCCAATCTTGCCCAGCAGTGGGCTAGGGCGACACCCTGTCCTGAGTCCACATTCAGTGTTCTTCCCAATATCAATGTCCCAGCCTCCCTCAGTTACTTGTGTCACTGTCCTGTAGTACCACTGTGCTTCCTCCTGCCTCAAAGGAAGCACGATCCCAAGGGGCCCAAAGCCCTGACCTCTGTGGCCCCTTCAGCTCCTGCCGCCTCTGTGGGCCCGGGAAGCTCCACATGTGTCCCTGGACCCCTCCGCAAGCTGCTGCACGCTGGGAGGGCGGGAAGGCTGAGGTCACTGGGGCTGCTGCTCAGGCCCCCAGTCTGCTCACTGCCTAGGCCTGTCACCTGCAAGCAGGGCCCCCCTGCTCTCTCAGGGGTGCCTAGGCCTGTCACCTGCAAACAGGGCCCCCCTGCTCTCTCAGGGGCGCCACTGGCGGCCTGTGGGAGGATTACAAAAAGCAAAATTGGCCCTTCCTCCTCTGGCAGAAGGCCTCTGCGTGGCCTCTGGGAGGCAAGTAGGGCTTGGGCCTGCCTTGGGAGTTTCTAAAGGTGCCCCAAACACTTCAAAGTCATGGACCTAGTTGCCCCTGTGCCCTGGGGGAAAGTGGCAAGGGGAGCATATAGCACCCACCCCACAGACGGGAAGCCGAGGAGACCAGTCTCGCGCCCACGGTGGCCTAGGATGGAAGCGCCAGCCAGGCGGGGCTCCTCCTGTGCTCAGTGCGCACGAGGACGTTTGGCTGCGGGCTTAGTGTGACCGGACGGGTGCTGGTGAGCGGGGGTGCAGCAGGGCCGCAGGAGCCCCAGTACCTGAAGCTCAGGCAGAAAGACCCTGTCACAGGGAGGTGGACACTGGGACCTAGTGAGACCAGAACTAAAGCCCCAGGCCCTGCCCGCCTAGTCACTGGCACACTCCCAGGGCTCTCTCTTCCCTTCCCTGCAGGCCGCTGCTCCTCGGGCTCCGTACCGGGCCCTCCTCTCTTCCCACCTGCACACGCTTCCCCGACCACAACTTCCGCCACTGCGCTGGTGACCGCACCACGAGCTAAGACGGGTCGAGTGCTAGCTCGGTGCCGGGCGCCGTTCTACGCATCACACCTGTGTTAGTTCACTTCGTCTTCACAGCAACCCGAGGGGGTTGGCACTACTGTTCCACCGCGGAAACGAAGAAACCGAGGTCTGGGGGAGGTTTAGGAACTTGCCTAGGACTGCCCAGCGAGGAAGTGGCTGATGACTCTCAAACCACTCTCTTTCCAGCTGGTTTCTCTCCTGTCTCCTTCCTCCTGTTGCTTACGGCGCACCTCACTGGAGTGCCCCACAGGCTCCCCAAACTGAGCACGGCCCGCACAGCACAGTGCTTCCCCGGTCCCCACACTGCACCTCAAACCTCCTCCTCCCGCAGATCCTCGGCCCGTGCGGCTCTCCCATCCACTAGGCCCCTGGGTGGCACCTTACATTCCTTTCTCTTCCACCCTACAACACCTAGAGGGGCTTCCATCCTACCCATTCGCATTGTTTCAATCTGTCTCCTCTTTTTCTCCTTCCCCACTGTTCCTTCTCTCTTTTGGGTTTTTTTCTTTTTTTCAGTTTTGTCTCACTTTTATTTATTTATTTATTTATTTAGAGACAGAGTCTGGCTCTGTTGCCCGGACTAGAGTGCCGTGGTGTCAGCCTAGCTCACAGCAACCTCAAACTCCTGGGCTCAAGCCATTTTCCTGCCTCAGACTCCCGAGTAGCTGGGACTACAGGCATGCGCCACCATGCCCGGCTAATTTTTTCTATGTATTTTTAGCTGTCCAGCTAATTTCTTTCTATTTTTTTAGTAGAGACGGGGTCTTGCTCTTGCTCAGGCTGGTCTAGAACTCCTGACCTCGGGCAGTCCACCCGCCTCGGCCTCCCAGAGTGCTAGGATCACAGGTGTGAGCCACCACACCCAGCCAGTTTTGTCTCATTTTTAATTAACACACAATAATGATACATATTTATGGGGCACAGGTACTCCTGCACAGCCTTGGAGGAGTATAATAATTGTTCATATTTATATGCAGTTGCCATACACGTATAGATTGTATAATGATCCAATCAGTATAATTGATACAGTCATCATTCAAACATTTATCATTTCTTTGTGGTGAGACCATTGAAAATCCTGTCTTCTAGCTACTTTGAAATGCACAATATGTTGTTGTTAACTGTATGACCTTACTATGCAATAGCACACCAGAACTTTCTCCTCCCGTCTAACGGCAGCACAGTACCCATTGACCAACCTCTCTTCACCCCCCTCCCCTACGTTCCCAGCCTCTGGTAAACACTGTTCTACTCTAGTTCTATAAGATCTATAGATTCTTTATCTCATGTCTCTAGTCTCATCTTTTCTCCTCCAATCTATCTTCTACACCGCCACCAGGAGGGCCCATGGTCCTTCCCCTGCTCAAAATCCTTCCATGGCTCCCCATAGCCTACAGGATCAAGGCCAAGTTTCTTACTTGAATGTTCAAGGCCCCCATAGTTGCACCTCCAGCTATCTGCTGAACTTCATCCTTTGCTCTCCCGCTACTTCCTCTGGACAAGCTGACCTCCTTCCTGTCCTTCCAAGGTACCTTTCCATGCCTCGACCCCCTGTCTTTGGTGTGCTGTGTCCCATCCTCCATTCTCCTCCACCCCCTTAGAATATGCTCCTCCTTGGCATCTACCTATCCTGAGTGTCGGTCCCCAAGCCCCGCCTGAATGCCACCTCTCCTGTTGAAAGTGCTCTCTCCCATTTCCGGACTGCAGCAGTGTAATATGTGGGTTGGTAGAGACCATGGGATTTGGAGAAAAGACTGGCCTCGAGTCCTGCCTTTGAGCCATGGAATATCTGGGAAGGCTGCTCTGTGCCTCAGTGTCCTTGCTTATAAAATGCAGCCACAAATACCTCTGCTCAGGGTTGTCATGAGGGCTGAATAGAGATGGAAGACAAAGGCCTTGCGACATACTGAACAGGCCGCGTAAGAGCCCATCACCTTTTCCTGGTGGCACTCCACGCTCACCACCTGCTGGTCCACAGCATGCTATGGAGTGTTCAACCACCCCCCGCCCCTGGGAGTCTTTCTCCCCTTTGCTTTCCTGCCAGCCCAGCACCCAGCAGTCCTCAGAAATCGCCAAGGGAGGAAAACCCTGGCAGGGAACCGCCTTGCTGGGCAGGCTGGTTTGCGGCCTGACAGTAGAGGTTTTCCCCAGTCTTGACGAGTGAGGCCACTGAGACCTGTGTCATTGCATTGTACAGGTGAAAGTGGGTTGTCCCTGGATCCACTGGGCACTGGGAACTCCAGGAGTAATATAGACTTAAGCCTCCATTTTTTGTTGACCAGGGAGGATCTCACGGCATGGTCTTCCCCACTAAGAAAGAGCCCTTTGTCTGAGTCGCCCTGGGATCTGGATATAGAAAATCTGTTCTTAGAGGAGACCTGGACACCTTGTTCCTGATCTATCAACCGTCAGGCTTCTTGGCTTTGTCCCCTGGGCCATGGGTCCAAGGACCAATGGGGCATTTCTTTTTTTTTTTTTTTTTTTTTTTTGAGACAGAGTCTCACTCTCTTGCCTGGGGCGAGTGCCGTGGCATCAGCCTAGCTCACAGCAACCTCAAACTCCTGGGCTCCAGCAATCCTACTGTCTCAGCCTCCCAAGTAG
>CAUYSK010008429.1:0-36332 GCA_963575035.1 Avahi laniger
TTCCATAGATTTTTACAGTTTGTGTCCCCTTTGTCACCTTTGTCATTCAATTTAAGGAATCTTTTCATTTCTATCTTAATATCATTATTGACCCAATACTCACTCAGCAGCAGGTTCTTTACTTTGCATTACTTTGTATAAGTTTCAGTGTTTCTTTTGTGATTGTTTTATATTCTAGTCCCCTGTGGTCTGAGAAGTTATGTGGTATAATTTTGATTTTTTTTTATTCATTGAGAGCGGTTTTGTGGCCTAAGATATGATCAGTCTTGGAGAATATCCCATGTGCTTCTGAGAAGAACTGTACTTTTTAGTTGGGGGTAGAATATTCTGTAAATGTCTGTTAGGGCCATTTGATTTAGAATTTGGTTTAAGTTTACTGGTTATTTATTTATATTTTGCGTTGATGATTTGTTGAGCTCCGACAGTGGGACATTGAGGTCCCTGGCAATTATGATGGGGTTATTTCTTTGCTTAGCCCTAGTAAAATTTGCTTTATAGACTTGGTAACTCCTGTGTTGAGTGCATATATATTTAGTATTGTTATATCTTCTTGTTAAATTGCTCCCTTTACCATTATATAATAACCCTCTTTGCCTTTCTTTACATTTGCAGGCCTAAAGTCAATTTTATGAGATATGAGAATGTCTATCTCTGCTCTTTTAATTTCCATTTTTGTGGGATATTATATTCCATCCTTTCATGTTGAGTTTGTGTACATCCTTACATTTTAAATGTGTTTCCTAGAGACAGAAGATACTTGAGTTGTGTTTTTTCATCCATTCAGCCAGCCTATGTCTTTTGAGATGAGCATTAATTCCATTAATCTTAATTTTGATAGCATTGATAAACGGGATGTTTGTCTATTCATCCTGTTGGGTAATCCCTTATTGCTTTGTTTTACCTCTTGTTCTATCGTTTTATAAGGGTTGTGAATTTGGTTTTTTGTTTTTAGGTTTTTTTGTTAGGTGATTTTACACTAATGGATATCTGGTGTGCTGATTTGTGTGTAATGCTCTTCTGAGTATTTCGTGCAGGGCAGGTCTGGTCATGGCCAATTCCCTCAGTGTTTGCTTGTCTGGAAAATATTTAATTTCTTTGTCAATTGTGAAACTTAGTTTTGCATAATACAATGTTCTAAGCTGGTAGTTCTGTTTAAAGTGATTAAAGATCACCTTAGGGGCCCCAAACCCTTCTGGCTTTAAGGCTTCTGCTTAGAAATCTGCAGTTAGCCTGATGGATTTTTCTTTGTAGATTATTTGTTGCTTTTGTTTTGCTGCTTGAAAAATTTTATACTGCACTTTGATTTTGCCCAGGTTTATTACTATGTGTCTTGGAGATGACCTATTTGCTATGAATATTCCCAGCGTTCGATGTCCATCTTGTATCTGTACGTCCGAATATTTGGCGATACCAGGGAAGTTTTCCTCACTAATTTCCTCAAATAATGTTTTCCATGTTTTCTCCTTCTACCTCAGGGATACCTATAATCCAAATGTTATTTCACTTCACATAGGCCCACATCTCTCTTGGTGATTACTCAGATTTCTTTATATTCTTCTCTGCCTCTTTGAATGACTGGGTTATCTTGAGAATCTTGTCTTCAAGCTCTGAGATTCTTCTCCTTGGTTTAGCCTGTTTTTAAAGCTTTCTGCTGTGTTTTGAAATTCCCTAAATGACTTTTTCATTTCTTTAAGTTCTGTAATATCCTTTCTTATGTCATCTAGCTCTCTAGTGACTTTTTTATTTTTTTCATTGATTCTTGAAATATTTTTTTGGTTCTATTTGTTGGTTTTCAACTTTTTCCTGAATTCCATTCATCTTGTTGGTCACCCATATTCTTAGTTGCATTTTTGTCATTTTAGCTATTTCTTGCTACTGTAGCTCCATTGCGTTCCCTTGGGGTGATGGACAATTTTGTTTTTTATATTGCCAAGGTTCTTTTGCTGGTTTCTTCTCATCTGGCTCCTCTTTTCTTGGCCCTGGACTAATAGAATTTCAGGACACCTGTTATTCTTTGCTGGGGACTCTCCTGAACCAAGTCCAAGAGTGATGGCTGCTCAGAAATGGATGATCCTGAGTGAAGTGTTGTTGGACCTTGGGAACGGTTACACTAAAAGTCAAGGCTTCACCACTACCTAATATATCCATGCAACAGAACTGCACTTGTAACCCTAAAATTTATACCAAAAAAATTCTACCTCCTAAAAAAATACATTAAATAAAATAAGATTATTGATATGAAAATAATATCTTAAGAATGTGATAATCTGAGAAAACGTGGCAGCAAGGAAAAACAAGGAGCAAAAGTGTTTGGTTTCTGTGCTAATTTTTGTGTTTCACTCTGTTTTTCCATGTGTTAAACAGTGTCTTTCATTTTCATCAAGCGTAATTCAAAGGACACTTTCCAGCCCTTCAAATTATGCTGTTCACCTTTCCTCCTCAAGTGACTGCTAATTCAGAGAAAATTACTTGCCTTAAATTGTGTGAGGTCGTATTTCCTCCTTGTGGTATTTTGAGTGAGAAATTTGTTGAATCCCAATTTGCCATGCAAAACGCATTTGATTAAGCTTCACTGATGCAAATCAGCTATTAGAACAGCTTTCTTTCTTCATTACCTGCTAACTGGATTAAGAAGCATAAAATGCCATATATTGACATAACTCATTAAACAAACTTTGGTATTTTGGCTTCTGAATTAGAAGAAGCCCTTGAGTCAGCAACAGATTTATACTCAAATGACCAGTAAAAGTAATGGAAACTTCTGGAAAAAAATTATGGTCTTTGGTAAATAAATGCAGTCTCAGATAAATGAAGTTCTATGGATTCCATTAACATCCAGTCTTTTAAGGAAAGGCTTTTCTGTCAGAAAGAACTGTGAATTTTATTAATAAGATTAATATCATGTCTCCACCAATGCCCAAACACTTAAAACAAAAATAGAAAACTGTTTTCAGGGTAAGTTTAAACTTAAACATTTCGTTTTCAGCAAAGACACTGTCTTACCAGAAAAATGAAATTCTATTCAGATAAGAAGAAAAATAGACTTCACTAAGGAAGTTTTCAGTTATTTATTTCAGAACGTAACAGTTAGGATGAATTATGCGATCTCTATGCTTCATATATTGTGGGTGTACTGTTGTCTATTCCAGAGCAAGTGTTCATCTTGTTTCTACTATAAAAAATGTATCTCTAGAGTTTACATAAAAGGCTCAGTAATATCTCTTTCATTCTTAGGCCATGATTAAGCTGGTGGTTGTTGATAGGAAATACTGAATTTAATCTGGACACTCTGCTCTTTTAAAGAGTGTGTTCCTGCCTCGTGGAGAAAGCTCGTCAGATAAACAGGATTCTATTGCCTGTTGACTACACTTTGTCCTCTTTCACTTGAAATTAGTAGAAGGAGAAGAGTGGAAGGAGACAGAGACCACCGAGTACAAATATTTGAAAATAGCTCTGACATGGTGTGGCTCATTTCAGAGCCTTTATTTTACTTAGAAGGCCTTCTGATTGTAACAGGAAAATGTCAACTCCAGAAAAATCTCTAAACCCCAGCCACAAATTTTTCTGAACAGCAGATCCACTCTGCTAATCCTTTTTTCTTCCCCCCTTGGCTTTATCTATCCTCATCATTTCCAAAAAAGTAAGCCAATGAAAGAAAGAAGTACTATTTTAGCATGTAAGCAGTGGGGAAAATCAGCAAATATAGTAGCTGAGTACCCAGGGATTACTTTCCTTTAGAAGACTTCTATTCTAACATTTCTACTTGTAGGGGGTAAAAAAGGTAACTATGAGAGAAGTGAGTTTAAGTCTTATTCTGGGAAGGGGAAAATGTTTTTCTTGGACAGCTGAAATCCCCTATTCAGAAAGAAAATCTTGAGGGAGAAACATTTAATTCCTTAAACCATTTGCTCCCACAGTTCTCAATTACAGCAACAGAAACAATGAAATGGAGTTTCAAAAATCCAGTTAAATAAACTTAAAATTAAAAATTAAGTAATGAATAATTTTTTGCCCTTGACATAAAATTGCCAAGTATTTTTTTTTACTTTTTTCTATATTTTTCCAAAAATGCAGATTAGAAGTTCATTGATCTATAAAATTAAATCCAGCATTAAAAAGAGTTCCAGTTATTCTGGCACATAAAGATATAATCCTTCATATAAATGGAAATAATTTTTCAATTTGTTCTTTTTCAAACTGAAATTAAAAGAAAACTCTACACAAGGTAGCCCAGAAATAATTAGGGGAAGATATGAAAGGAAATAGGAAGTGTTTTCTGTGATTTTGACATTTTATGTATGGCCCTAAACCAAGATAGGTGAAAAATCTAGCAAGCTAATTTCCAAAGATTTCTTCCAGTTTTCTGGCTTTGCGATTCATGGCACTGAATTTGTTAAGTATTAACTGAGCACAGACTAAGTGTTCCATCATTGTGCTGGGTACTGAATAGGTGCTGGTTTCAACTGTGGCTACACCATTTTCTGAATAAGTAACCACTGGCAAGTACATTAGCTTCTTCAAGCCCCTGTGTCCTCATCTGTAAAATGGGTATGTTAAAAGCAGTGCCTGCCTGATAAGGTTGTCATCATAGTTATGTAAAGATGTCTGTAAAATAATGCAAATTCTCTGGCACCCAGGAAGTGCTCAATAAATATTAACATTACCCATTAGTAAGGGCAGGTCTCCTATTTAAACTGTTTGTGGATCCCATAACTTTTAGAAGGAGTACGAAGAAAATTTTTTATGGCGATACTCAAACCTGGTGAGGTTTTCGTGTTTATGAAATTGAGAGGGGGGTTAATAGATAGAAAAGGGCAATGGGAAAAGGAGGAAGAAAATGTCAAATTAATCAACCTCATGTGAGTCCACAGAAGACTTCCCTCCACGCGCTGACCATGGTCTATCTCAAGGCCCAAGCAGAGGGAATTGGGATTATGTGTCACCAGATGTAGACAAAAGTTGGTACCTTTAAATGTGCATTATCATCATGGAAATTATAAATAGTCCCTTTTTTCTAACTTTTGCAAATCTCCTCTACTGTTGCAATTTTTTTTAAAGCCACAGAAAACATGCAATGTTTTTATTTGTCCAAAAGGAGTCATAGCTTACTAACTACAAACAGCTACACATACAATTGTGCATATACATTTATGAATCCACACATATCCTCAGAATATGATTATGAGGAGCTACTGACAACCGTGTTCACCGGGCTGGGGCCCCTGGTTCAGTTATGAGGGTGTAGCTCAGGGTCATAGCAGTGCAGGATATGTCTACAAATTCTACAGGAGGAACGGACCCACTCTACACTTCCGCTAAAAAGGTCACTCTCCTTCCATTCTACCAAGTTCCTTGTGAGCTATTTCATTGGTCTTTAACATTTTATTACTCATTGTGATAAGTTCCCTTACATATTATAATCAAATAAAAATGTCACTGCATAACAAAGAATGGAATAATTGAACAGTTTTGTCCAAACGTACACAGATTTGTATACTCATTTAAACGGATAGCTAGCAAGTACACAGGAAAGAAAGTATGGCAGGGGTCTACTTGGAATTCTGGATTTGAACACAAAAAACAATCTGAAATGCTATATTGCACCATCCTATAAGGGATCGTGTTTGTTGGCAGTTGAATGGTACCTGAGATCTTTAAAAAATCCATTATAAAAAATGTAATAGCATATTTCAACTAGCCTTTACAACCCGCTGCTGTTTAGGTTCTATAACTGAGTCTGCAGCAGGAAGAAAACTAATTAATTAAACACTTTCAGGTCACATTATTGAAAATGAGGCCATCTGATCGATTGTCACAGTGGGTGTTACAGAGTGCTAAAACTTCTCGAAAAACACAGAGAAGCCAGTGAGGAAAACGTAGCATGACAAATGCCAGAGTTGACAACCAAACATCTTTCTTTCCATTTGACATCTGAGGAGAAAGTTTGTCACTTGACCTAAACATCATTTTAAAGAAAACACAATAAATCTGTGGTATTCATCATCAAGGCCAACTTTGTAACAGATGAGCAACCCCTTTTCGCATAGGACATTGTTCTTTGAAAGACGACTCAAACAGACCATTCAAAACAACAGAACGCTCCTTTTGCATGTGGATCCTGCAGTTAAAATGCCCTGTGAACTCAAACTTCTGTCTCAGTTGAGGTTGTGAATCGTAAGCAATAAAAACTGACTGGCAAATTAAGCAGAAAAAAATCCCAGAAGTTTATGACAAGATATTGAATAGCACACAGAATGGTTGGGAAGACCGGAGAACATCTTTGAGGCTAAGCTACCAAGAATGTGTCTAAATCCCACAGTGCAGAACCAGCCTATCTGGAAATCACCTGCCGCCACTGTCTCCATCCCAGGATGTCACTTTGCATCCCCATCCCCAGAAGCCAGTCCTCCAGCTGCGGAAGGATTCCTCAGGGAGTCACTTTCATCAGATTGTTTACTTCAAAACAGCAACCTCAGGAAGGAACTGGGATTGGCCCGACCTAGATTACCACCTGCACAGAAGATGGGAATTATACATTTTTGGATCCTACCTCAAGGTAGTGAGTTTCCTAAGTCTAGAATTTTCCCAGAAATAGCCTAAAAGATGCTGCAGACAGAAAATATGATCCTAAAGTTAGAGTGACCTTATAATTTATTCTGCATATTGGAACACTTTTGAAAGTGAAAGACAAGGTGCTATTAAATAATTACTCTAGAAAAAGAAGCACAAACTGCATCACTCCAAGCAGAAATTACCACCTGGTAATGGTGACAAAGTTTTCGTGCCTGAGCTATGCGCTCTGTGCTGATACAAGCTTTTTGCGTGGCTGTGTTGCTCCCAGGTACAAGCCTGCATCTTTATAGCTTCTGCCCGAAGCTGCACAAAAACACCAGACTGCTGCTAGGTACAGACAGGACTAGTGAGGATCGTCCTGTCCTCTGGGACCTCCCACGCAATCCAGGCACTCAGTGGGCTGGGATTGGTTCTGTGGCATTTGCCGTGCTTTTCTGCTAAGCTCTCTAAGTAATGCACTGTAAAAGCACACTAATTTACTATCAGTCCATTTCAAGTGATCTTGCAAAGACATTACAAACACTCCCACAGATGCCCAGATAAGGCTAATTTTTTCTTTAAATTATAAGACCAGTCCAATGTGGAGCTCATCCGCATGTGGAAGTAAAAATGTGGTCCCCATAATACTTCATATTTCTATATTAATTGATTGATTTCTATTGAGATAAGTAAGTTGGCTATAAATGGAATAAATTTTGGGAATAGTCATGACCCTGGACTACAGAGGAGGCTCCACTGAGACCGTGAACAGCACGAGTGCATCGGTAGGGAGTGACGCCATCACTAACTGGTGTCAGAAGAAGCTGCAAAGTTCTCCAGTTAATGTGGATGTTTTAAATCCTTAATATAAAGCTTCTTTTTGAAAATGGATTTTTCTGGGCTGGGCGCAGTGGCTCACACCTGCAATCCTAGCACTTTGGGAGGCTGAGGTAGGAGGATAACTTGAGGCCAGTAGTTGAACACTAGCCTGGGCAATAGGGAGACCCCATCTCTACAAAAAAAAATAATTTTAAAATTTCTTGAAATGAATTTTCTTAACTTTATATAAACCGATCTTATTTTCTTACTTTTTCTGATTACTATGAAGACTTCCAAAGAGCTCCTAATTTTTCTGCCAAATTTTATTGCAGTCATGCGTTGCTTAATTTTAGAGATATATTCTGATAAATGTGTCACTAGGCAATTTTGTCATGGTGAGTATCACAGAGTGCACTTACACAAACCTAGATGGTATAGCCTACTACACACCTATACTCTATGGTATAGTAAACCTGTGCAGTATGGTACCGTACTAAATACCGTAGGCAATTATATTAATAACACAATGGTAATTATTTGTGTATCAAAACATATGTAAACATAGAGAAGGTAAGGTTTTCTTTGCACTGCTATGTTATGATGGCTATGATGTCACTAGGCAACAGGAATTTTTTCGCTCTATTATAATCTTGTGGGACCATCATTGTATATGCGGTCCATTGTTGACTGACATTGCTATGTGGCACATAATGATTGTATTTCATTTTCATTTTAACAAACATTTATTAGGTACCTACTCATTCTGGCAGTCATGGAGGTTAAAGTAATGAATATAACAGGGTCCTTGTCCTTGAAATGTTCACCATCTAATGGGGCAATGGATATATCAGCAAATGTGCATTGTATTGTCACAGGTGACTTGGCTTTGAACTACATATTACTCAAGCATACTCACAAAGTGAAACTTTTCAGAAGAAAACCATATATATTTTAAACTATATAGACAAAAGACTAAAAGCATTGCTGTGTTACACCTTTATTCCTAATGCCTGCAAATAATAATTTAAAATACGGAAATGTATAAAAATGGTTATAATTTTTGGTTAGTTTTTTAATAAAGAAAACCCACTGCATTTCTAGAACACAGACGTGGCCATTTCTGCAATAGATTTATGATTTTTTGTGACCCATTAAAGGCACTATACCTGACTATTCATACTTGGAAGCCAAGGTGACAAGGACCAAGTCCTCCCTAGGGCCAGTGATCCTGCTCAGTTGAATTGCTGTGAAAATAAACTGCATTATCAAGAATTTTTCTGCTGATTCTAAAAAATGTTTGAGGGTAGAAAGAAAAAGAAAGATATTTAATGGTTAGATTTGAAGACTTGACTGATAAAGTGCATTTTTTTCTAAAAATCTTGAAATCTAACATTACTATAGTTTCTCCTCAACTGTGGAGTAGTCAAAGCTGCCCTGAGGACCCACCTCAATGAAAGTTAACTTTGCACATTGCCTGATGAGATCAGTGATTTGCCTGAGGTCACAGAACTTAGTAAAATAACTGGACAACAGAGGGGAGACAATCAACCCTCACATGACCAAGAGTGGTTCTGTGCAACTAAACAAAGGTCATATCTTACTTAGAATTTTTAAATAACTACCGCAAATGACTAGTGGCCTCTAGCTTACCTTTATGAGATAGGAAAGTTCACGTTGGTGTATTTATTTTTGAGTATGATGATTTCAAATTTGTGTGTCTATTCTTGCCTCACAGTGATTTTATGCCCCAAAGAGGATCCTCTATAAATAGTCATTTGTCCTGGAATATTCAAATCTTAGGA
Organism: Avahi laniger; assembly: GCA_963575035.1. Taxonomy (NCBI): domain Eukaryota; kingdom Metazoa; phylum Chordata; class Mammalia; order Primates; family Indriidae; genus Avahi; species Avahi laniger. Next base: position 9,174 of record CAUYSK010008429.1, read on the forward strand.
AAAGTCAGGCACAATCCAGTTGTTCCATCTACTCATCCATTCAATAGCGTTTGCTCAGAATGCACATGCCAGGCACCATTGATGGGAAAGGGAATGCAAGACTATGTTAGCGACTTATAAGAATAGTGATGTGAAGATGATTATATAGACCATAACGTCTAGTAAATCATGAAATTGAAATCTGATATCCTTCCCTAGGACCTCAAAGATATTTAGCAAGGCATGAGAATGTGTCTTCCCCATTTTTTAGGCATTATTCATTTAACAATATTTACTGAACACCCAAGCCATGCCATGCGTTGGCTAAGCCAAGGGTGCAGAGAAGTCGCCGGGACAGAGAAACGAGATGTGAAGGTCAGCACTTATTCTTTGTTTAAAGGACAAACCATATCTTTTTTGCCTCATGGACTTCCAGTGAGCTAAGTGCAAAATTAATTTTAAGATAACCATTCACTGGTTAACTTTGTAAGAATAAGAAGCGAAACAACCAGGGCGCCAACTTGGGGGATGGAGTGGTAGTGCCAGTTGCTGAGGTGAGACCAAGGAATGCACTGAGAGTGGATATCTCAGTTGTTGTTTTACTTTGCTTGTGGAGGGAGTGTCGACAGCTGTCTTGGAAGCACTTACTAATCTTTCGTCGTGAATGGTCATCACGGTATTGGTGTAGGAATAACCTCAGCAGTGAATTACTAAGTATATAAAGAGTCCTGTGTCTCAGTTGGGAGGATTCAAAAAGCTGAATAGCGACTTATCTCTGCTGTTGAGGGTCACAACAAACATGATTATGAAAGCCCAGCCCTTTCATTTTTCAAGATAGTGGAAATATATAACATTTACCCAAGCGCGTAAAACAAAGAAAAATAGTCTCAAGTACACCTCTTCAAGAGTAAAGGATTTTTGACGGCTTCCTTGCTATTAGACATTTGCCTGCCTCCCCCCGGGGCTCCAGCTTTGGGTCCATCTTTCCCACGTAAATGGAACACACAAAAATGGACCGGCACATCCTCTCTGTTGTGTGGTTCCAGTGAATCCTCGTGAGTAGATCCTCTCACAAAATCAAGATCTGCTATCATTTAAAATGCCAGGCTGTGTTTAATGAGGAAGAGAGATCATAAAAGTTTATTTTGTCATTACCATTTAAAGAGTCTTAACACCCTCTTGGCAGCGTTGCTTCCTATGTCGACAGAGCCCCACAGAGGATGTGAACTGATGGAAATTCCTGATGAAATGTTTATGTAAGCAGCAGCGCCGGCAAGGAGCAGAGTGCACCAATGACCTCCCTGCCTATGAAATATTCTACACTCAAGTTCCCTTCACGGGACCAGGGCATGAAACCTATCATAAAGTGTGTGGCTAACAGAAGAAATATGCCTTTTAATAGGCCCAGTAGACCCAGCAAACGGTATGGGGTTGGTTCATAATCTTTTGTGCCCATTATGTCTGGCGTTCATTTCCTCTCCTTGGGGCTCATCTCTGCGTGCCCCACTCCTGCCTGGCTCTGCTGGAAGTCCTCCAGGAAGAGTGGCTGCCCTCTCCCCCCAGATCTCACCTCCCTGGGGCTTCTGCAGGAGTGTGTTTGTACCTGCCCTGGGGCACAATGAACTACTCTTTTTATTTTGGTCTTCTCTCCCTTTAGTGGCCTTCACACTTCTTAAAATCAGAAATCGTGGTTTAGAAAACTGTGAATTCTCCATAGTGACTCATAGCAGAGGTGTTCAATCTGTCCTCATTGACTTAAAAAAGGCAAACAAACCATTTCTAAGTGAATTGTCATCAATAAAATCCTGAGGTGCCAACAGTCCACAGCCCCATGCTCATGGGACACGGCATGACCTGGGCATGTGGGAACAAGGGTAGTGGCAGATCATGGTGAAAAGAAATGGGAAAATGCAGAAGAGCTTGGGGGAAAGGCCCATGATCCATGGGTAGCTGTGTCCCTTCTTACCATCTGGAGACCTGGAGACAAATGACCAAAACTTGATGTAGCAGCCATGGGCTGTGCACTTTATGTGCGGCAAGAGGATGGAGACCCTTGGACAAGCGATGGCTCCAGACTGACTGCACTGGAAAAGACTGAGTGCGGAAAGGATGGCACCACATCAGCACAGAGGACCGCAGGCATCCTCGGTGATGAAGACGAGTTCTAGAGCCACACCTTGATCTGCTAACAAGAGATCTAATGGCCTTTCCACCGCCACCGTGAACAAAGAGACATTCTTTCGTCCAATCATCCGATCTCCTCCTAGACTATGGGAGACAGGAGGAAGAATGAGTACAGAATTTTCAAGGGGACATCTGCAGGTGTATTTTTCAAATTCTGATGTGCATTGTATCTTTTCAGTGAATTGTTTTCAAAATTCAACCTGGCTTGGCTTTTTCCAGCATTCTTTGGAACATGTTTGTCTCATAAATGCCACAAGTAGAGAGGAAACAATGCAGAAATAAGTTAACTATGATAACTTAAGGTGTATATTTAAGACAATGGATGGATATGAACATTAACTATTTCAATTGTGGGATTCAACTGTTCTTTAAGACATTCCAGAGAATGACAAAGTGCATTTGCATGAAATTATTCAAGTTAATCAGATGCCTTCTTTACTCAACCAATCATAAAGCATTTGTTGGTTCTGCTTTGTCCCTGTTTTAATGTGCGACTCAGAAGCTCTATTTCTAATCTGCCTACTTCTCTCCTTCTGCACTGCCACCACCTTTCAAGTGCCACTGCAGGAGCTTTGAACTGCTCTGTGTCTCCTCTTGGCCTCCTCTTCTCTGATCTCCACACAGCACCCAGAATGAATTTCATAAACATACGTCAGATCATGCCATTCTTTGCTTAAGTCATTTAGTGAATTCCCATTGCATTTTAAAGACAATTTGAAGTCCATAGCACAGTGTATCAAGTCATGTTAGTAAAATAAAATAGTAAATATTATTATTTCAGAAATGTAATTATGGTGGCAGGGAGGGCGATGGGTTGAGGAAGGAGGGCAGGAGGAAAGGCAGGTCTGGCAATGAACAGATGAGCCCGCGGAGGACGTCGCCTGAAGCTGAAGCTGTGGTGAGGAAACCGAGAGGCAATGGGTGTTGCATTAGAAGTCAGAACTGGTCGGCCAAGCGGGCAATGAAAATGAGAAAATGGGAAAATTAGAGAATGATTTTGAGCGGTCTGATTTAAAACAATGCTGTCGATTACAACAGGGAATACAAGAGAAGCAGCATGTTGCACATAGCCTAGAGGAAGGAAGAAGAGGTCGGGAGGGATGTGGAAGTTATTTACTAAGGAACACTCGGGGAGCACTTCCTGTGTGCCAGGCACTCCTCCCACCACTTAGCAAATGGTAACTTGCTGAAAATTCCTAGCAGCCTCCCAAGGCAGCCGCCAATTACCAGTCTGTTTACAGATGAGCAAAATGAGGCACAAGGTGATACAGAACTTGTACAGGGGCCCACTGTTTGTAACTGCTTGATCTGGGACTGGAACCCAGTTGTGCTGGCTCTGGCGTCTGTGCTGGCAACCACGCTGTGGTGTGGCCTCTCCGAGGGGTCCCCATGTGGGACAGGTTCAGGCCTCCTGTGACAATGAGCAGAGCAGGATCACTACAGAGGTTTAGATAGGTTGTGAGACATGCCCAAGGTGGAAGGTTAGAAAGTTCCAGAGCTCAGACTGAAACCCAATTCCAGAGTCCTTTCTGCCACATCTTACTGCTGTACAGAATCAAAATTCAAAAAAGCATAATATCTATGAATGCCAGGTATAACTTCAGAGCATTGTAGATATTAAAGGCAATATTCACAGTTGTGGGAGGAAAAAAATTAGCAATGAACTGACAGAAAATCTTTGCTGTGATCTTCCAGTTCCCTTGTGTACTGCACGGTGGTGTGTGTGTTTAGTGAGTGGATCAGAAATGTAGCCACGTGACTTGTATGATCACAGACTCAGGTTTTAGCTTTTGCTATTATGTATATCCAGTGTTTCCTGCCAATGGGGATCAGGATATGTGATTTTTATTTATTTATTTTTAATGGTGGCAAAATACACATAAGATAAAGTTTAATGTTTAATCATTTTAAGTGTACAGTTCCGTGCTATTAAGTACATTTAAAATGCGTGCAACCTTCATGGGCACCCATGTCCATAACTGTTCATCTTCTCAAAATGTCTCCAGCGAGGAAACACTAAATCTCCATTACCCCTCCATCCCCAGCCCCTGGCAACCACCATCGCTAAAAATTCGGTGATTTTTTTTTTTTTTAAATCAAGTACTTTCTTTGTGAAACTCACAGAGTGAAAGATGCTGTCTGCAGGCATTCAAACTTTAGGGTAGACCTGAATCCCTCCTAACCAAAAAGTGAATTTTGCCCAACAGAAAAAAACAAAAACAAAAACACCTTTATGGCTTTTTCTTGATGATCCATCTTCTTCCCCCTATATCCATTGCCCACCCCCGTAATTGTCCTGGGGCAGAGATTGCGGCAAAAGAGAGACTGTTCCAACATTAAACAATGAGTATATGCTAAAGAATTGGCAACTAAAGGGAGCTGTAACACGTCTTCCCTATGAAAACATTCTTTCACTCGTTTAAATCAAAGATGCCCTTACCAGTAACGGCTCTGAAGTTAGAAAGCTTTGCACTTCTCTAGGCACCATGGAAACTCAAGATTTTTGACTTAATAAGACAAATTTGCCTTCCTCTATGGTATTTCAGTGAGAACAAGTCTATGTTAGTCACTTTGAAAGAAGGGGTGGGTGTTGGAGACGTGGCTGTACAGAATTTGCATATGTGATGATGAAACACACTTAAGGAACACAGAGCACACAGACTGTGGAGTGAGTCAGATGTGAGTCCAAATCACAGTCTGCCATTTAGCCATGGGGTGGACTTGAGCAAATGAGTTCATCCTCCTGAGCCACAGTTTCCTTATCTGCAAAATGGGAATAAAATACCGAATTTGAATAATAAATGGGATAGTACATGGAAATGCCTTGGCACTGGGTGGGCATTTCTTAAGTGCCATTTTTCCCTGGTGGGATGTCTAGCAGGGCACATGTTTGCTGAAAATTTTGATCTGTTCCCTGAGGTTACATAGATGTGCCCCTAAATAAGATGGTATCTTACAGTATAATTGTTTGAACAATATTAACTGAATTCAGTCCAAAGCATCCTTTTTTTACTCTGTGATTTTATATGACATCCCATGTTAGGAACATGTTTCAAAATCATGTTGAAAGCAGTGACACTCAGGAGCAAGAAGAGTTTCAAAGAGACCTGTGTACCTCCAAGGCAGGCCGGCCTGTGGGGCTGATGCCACCTACATTCCAGACCTCCTATATGTTTCACTTAATAAGTTGAAACTTCTTTTAATAGCAAAAATCACATCAAAAACTCTTAATATTATTTCAGGAAATAAAGAGTTTAAAGGATTATAGAGGAAACTCAAGTGTCCTCTAATTGCTACTTGATTTTAATTCTAATTATTGTTGAGTTTATACCAACTTGAGTTAATTTAACCGAAGTGTAAGCTCTGAACAAACATTAACCAGGCTAAGACTCTCACACACCAAAAACATTGCCACAAACTGTCCGTTTCCTAAGGATTCTTGTTTTGCCTTATTAACTCATAGATGAATGACTGAGACATCTATGAATGTTCTGACTTAAGAGCAATGTAGCTCTCCCCTTGGAACAAATACTGGCAATACAGCCAGCAAGTTAGATTTTAGCAAAAATCCACATTGGGTTGGAAATGATGTCACTCAGGCGAGTGGTCCCAGGGTCTGCACTTGAACCCACCAGAACACAAAGTGACGGAGCTCTTGTGCCCAAATCCCGCCTCACCTGAAGACTCACTGTAGAACAGTTTACCTAATTCATAGACCGAGAACAAATGTAAAAATGATGTAGGGCAGATACTATTGGATTTTATTTCTTCATATCCAATAAGCATTGGTATTTTTCTGGGAAATTATCCTGGAATTTAAAAGTTTTGGTTTCATCTCCAGTTTGATCCTCGGGAGAGCTGGAAACCGCTTCTCCTTCCCCAGGGTGGTGGGGAGGTCAGCCAGGACTGAGTGCATCTGTCCCTGAGCGTCCTGGGAAGACGGTAACTGGTAACTTTCCATCAGACTTCTCTGGGCTGTGGCAGGCCCAGGCATCCCAGCACTGCCACTAGCTGGGTCCTGAGCGCGGTGCTACAGGGACTTCAGCACTAAGAGACCCTATTTTCACTGAGTCCCCTGGGGACCATTGCTTTGAGAGCACAAACCCTGAGCTGGGCTGGTTTTCCTGAAGCTCACGCAGCTTAAGCTAAAATCACTTCAACTGAAACATACCCTGAAGAGGTCAGCACCTACCAGATTCCATCCCTAGTCTGGAATTTATCATTTTTAAAAATAGTACTATCGTAAGTCAGTGATATGACTTACAGCTCTCCTTGGTCCCACATTCATATTCTCTATAGTGAATGAGCGGCTGAGCAGGGCATCTCCAATTCTTTTTCAGATTCCTAATTTGTTGCTGAGGTTATCATTATTTCACCTCCCTAAACACACCATCTATCACTCAGAAAAAACTTAGAAATATTTAGCTTCAGTAAATTACAAAATATATTTTTCTACAGTTTTTGTCTTTAGTAGAAATTTCTAAACATGTATGATTAAAAAAAATAGATAGTGGGAAGTTTGAGGACTTTTTCCAAACATTATACATTTCCTATCAAGCCAGTGCCAGTAACAATTGGTACCCAACTGTCAGTTTGATTTATTACAGAAGATGTATTCCGCCCGGCGCTTGGTTTCCAGAACTCTAGTCTCCGAGATACCCTTACATAGTTCAAAGAGAAAGTTGCTCAAAAGAACTGTTATTGTGCCTAAAGAGACTTACTGTAAGGAAAGCCAGGAGATGGCTGGCCAGAATTTTCTGTGAAAAAAATGAGTAAATGTGTCTTGGCAGGAAATGTCTGGAAAATGTGAAGCAGGGAGGGAGGGAGGAGGCAAGGTCAAAGCAAAGGCTGTGTTTGTCAAAAGAAGTGAAAATTATGGCATTGCCAAGCCACTTCCAAACGTAATGGACAAAGAGCAGCGAATAAAACTGGCTTCTGAAAGCTTGAAATAAATCTGCAGTTTTCATAACAACTACCTCTTCCAACCTTGCCTATCTTTAGCTGTAGGATCACCTGCAGTCTTATTTGCACATCCATATTATAATTTAGGTTTATGGTTTATGTTTGTTTACAAATTTAACCTTCTATATTTACAGTAAAAATAAACTGAAACGAGCCTGTATTTAACTATAAGGAAATGAAACTTTAAGGATATAAATAACAATAAAGAGCCTATGTCAGTGTCTCTATTTACAGCCAAACGTTTTATTTTGGATGGGGCAGGAGGAGGAGGGCAGGAAAATTTAGAAATATCAATAAATCTTTTTCTTGGAATGACTTTTTTAAAAATTGTGCAACTCTATTTTTATGTGCTTCTGAATGTGTTATATAATTGTAAGGCTCTCCTAGAATTTTTGATGACAGAAAACCTGACTGTTGTCTGGAGCATTGGAAAGATAGAACCCACCCACCTCTGCAGTGTTAGTTATCTTTCCATATCACAGAGTCGTCCTTTCCCTGAAGGATTTCCGCAGGCTCCCTGCTGGCTACAAACCCAAGCCCAGCAGCTCAGAGACCTCACCCAGCCCTGCATTTGCTCAGCCTAACTCTGCAGTCTCACCTCAGCCTCTGGTCCTTCCAGCACATCCTACCTGATCTGGTCAAATCGTCTCCATTGCCTGAGTGTGCCGCACGCAGCCCCTGTCATTCCCTGTGCCCACCTGGTAGACGCTCCAATGAAACCGCCTCCTCCACTTTCCCTTCGAAGTCAGCCGTCCTCCTGCCCGCTCCCTCGGGCCTCTGTTCCTCCCTGTTACATCCCCTGATGTTATAATCAGCCATTTAGTCCCATCATCCCTATTAGACCATGTGCTTCTCAAGTGCAGGTGCTATGTCTTATTTTGAGGTTAATGCAAAATACCGGAGAGACCCAGACGACTTGGTTTGCTTGATTCCTAGCTGTAATCAATGGATAGTGCATTGCAGCATAGCGACATTGTCTCAGTTCAGTGAAAACATCCTTGGTTTGAGGACTTCCTCCAGTTCTCAGAGCAGGATCAGATGGAAGCCTGTTTTGAATTCGCACCGTCAGAGTGATTTTCTTAAATTGTAAGCCCCATGCAATCGCTGTGTAACATCCTTCCCTGTCTTGCTTAACCTTCCCAGGAACCCTGAACCCTTCGTTGTACCTGAGGAAACGCGCCTCAGGGCAGGTTTGTGTGCTGCTCCAAGGACCTGGGTGGAAAGTAAGGTGCTGAGGTGGGTGCTCAGTTGACACCAAGACCAGAGCTCTCCCCAGTGTTTTCGGGGACCTAGTCAAACTCCCCAGCTGGGTTTATAAAGGACTTTCATTACTCGCCATTTATTTCTCCAACACAGCTTTGCCAGCAGCCCCCTGAGCACCGAGTCTGGTTGGTCACCCTAAGTCATTTTCCACTCTTGCTGCACACCAGACTGCCCTCCCGCCCCGGCACCGAGCACAGGTTTCTCCTGGGCTGGAGCACCTCATCCCGCCCGCCATCCCTGCTGTAGGTTCCCCTGTTCCCCCAGCCCACACCACCACTGTCTTGTTCTCTGCTTGCAGTCAGCCGGACCCCTGAAGCCCCAGGACTTAGCACAGGGTCTACTATGTGAAATGTATTCAACAAACATTTATTTAGTGAATTGTATTTGTACTTGTTATCTTTAGGGAGTAGAAAAGGTTAATGAACTTTCCCACTTTATTTATAATAAGGAAGTGATTTGGGCTTTGAGAAGAAATGTTTCTAGGGATGATCAGAATAAATTAAGGGACAAATTGGGAAAGTATATCTTAACGAGAAAGATAATTAAAACCCACAAATTGAAGAAAACCCATCAGATTTTTATATGCATTGGTATGGGAGACTTTCAGTATTGAAAATATTGAATATACTGAATACTGATTATTGAAACAACTCGATTTTTTTAGTGAATCTAGTTCTATATTAACCAAAGTGTTAGAAACATAAGTCCTTTGCTTTGAAATAAGATCAAACCATCTTTAGCTGCATGACAGGAAAGCAGCATCACTTCATTTAATTCATGCAAAAAAGTCAGTCATCATCTTGATATTTAACCCATGACATAGCAAGTATCATAATTATCTGAAATATTAAGTAAGGTGATTAAGTTGTTTCCTTACTTATTTTATTGAATAGATTGTTAAAATAGAAGTTTTCCCAGGCAAAAGAACACAGAGACTTGCCATTTATAGGTCATGATTAGGGTAGTAGTATATGTACCAAATGATTCTTCTGTATATATAAGTCTATATATCTCTCTATGAATGTAATTTTATACAAGGTAGTGATCTAAATAGTGGAAACAATCTGGCTTGTTAGTAAATATACTTTAAAGCTTCCTATTGAAATTCAGAAGATGTTAACTTTTAAGTCATTTTGGTTTGATGTCTTTACCTCTACAGCCCACTCCCCTACTCATTGTCACTCTCTAACTATTTAGCATGGTCCCTCAGAGAGAGACAAATACTACCCCACACAGTGCTTGAATCCACCCTTATTTCTTTCGGAATAAGACGTGGGCCTTCCTTTATCCCACAGTGCTGTCAATGACCTCTCTCTTTCCAGAATTCTATCCAAAGTGAAATACTGTCAGATCACTGCACATGGTCGTGGAAGGCAAGTTGAAAGAATTCATACTCGTAACACACATTTTTTCAAGTTATGTCTTCACCAAAACTTCAATCCTGGCCTTATCTATTGACCAGATTATAATCTCTTAATAAAATTTATAGCTTTCTTTCCAGTGGTTTGGGAAGGAGCAAGTCAATGTGTTCCTGGGTCCAGAGACAACATAATTGATATTTTACAGAGTTCTTACCAGGAGGATTTTGCAAAGCTGTTTTACTTGGAGACAGACCTAAACCTTTAATATTACATCTGTAACATGTGTTATAGTTTTGTTCAGGATTTTCCACTTCTTTTTCCCTATGCAATCCTGTGAGGCAGGGCCAGTTGAAATAATTATTATTCCTGTTTCACAGATAATTCAGTAAGCCTGGAGAGGCTGGCACTGGCCCCAGCCAGTTAGCGGTGGGACCAGGAGGGAATTTTAGATGCTCTGAATCTTAGTCTCAAATCTTTCACCTGAACTGGTAGGTAGGCTGTGAGCTACTTTATGCAATAAATCTTCAGGCATTTTAAGCCACTTGGTAGAATCTTTAATTTCTCCTCCTAATTTCCATGAGTCCCTTAAGTGCCAGATTGTACAGTTCTCCAAAGCATGGAATCTTTGATCAGCTGCCCCAATCTCCTATGCTCAAAAAATGGTTCAAAAGGCTGCTAGCCTTGGAAGGGAGGATGAAGAGCAAAGAAATAAAGAACAGAGGGGAGAAGACAAACTCCATCAGTCTTAGTTTTGCTGCAGCTGGCTCTAATCCAATTAAATCATCACTCTCCATGTACTTTAAGGCAACCGGAACCACAAATACTTACGGGAATCTACACATTGCGTCTCTATAGGAATGCACGTGGCCAGTTGGTTAATTTTGAAAGACTGATGAAACAGACCGAAGACAATTTTGCCAACATGACTATATCTATCGCCAATGAAAAGGTTATAAAAATTAACAAGAAAGGTCACATGTGTTTAACACAATACAAGTAAATTGAGGCAGGGAATTGATTCAATTATCCTGAGGACCGAAACCAAACCATCCTCCCCTACTCAGGCTCCACACGCACCAAATCACTATCACAATCTCTCTCACATCCCCTCCAGCTGAACCAAAGGAAAAATAAAATTATTAATACTTTTAGCACAATTATCTTCATATGTAACCCACAAAGAATTTGAAGGTCTGAAATTTTTGGCATGTCTAACTTTTAATCCTATACTCTGATTTTGCTAGTCTTGCTAACGTTTGTCAGAATTTGAGAGTTGACTACATTGGGTTATAATAAAAACATTATGTAAAAAGTAAACCCAACAGATGCCCATAGAAGCATTACCTCATCACATTCATTTAATTTCCTCTTTATTGTTCCAACATGGCTGATTATAACAGACAGCGCTTTTTGGTGCATATCAGGGATGACTATGCAAAGAAGACTGTAGCATTTAGATATCTACCCATTTAGGGCACATATTACCATACATATGCTGCCAGTTAATGTCTGTAAAACAGGAATAAAAGAATGTTCAGCTGTTTTACTGTCTTGAAATCGCATTTGCCTTTGCAGGTTGCTACTTAATCTCCTTCAAAGGCCTCATCTTCTTTATCCAGGTCCTTAAGCCCCAGGCCATGGGCTGCTGCCAACTCCTGGTGCCTGGACACAAGGTCTGGGGTCCACTTAACATACTGAATTTATATTCCGGTCCTCTGCCTTGCCACTCTACGGTAGAGTTTATCTGGGTCCAGCAGCACCTGGTAGTTCCCCTCTAGATCCTCAGGCTCAATAACACAGGGTGTCCTTTATGTTTCTAGAATCAGAGAGGTAGGGGAGTATAACATGGAGAAGATTCTGTGAATTTATCAATGTGGTAGCTTAAGGCATTTTAGCAGATGTCTTTAGGCATAAGAAGGGGACTACCCAGATTGGTAGTATCTATTGAAATTTCCGCCATTTGGAAATATGTATTTTAATTTTGTTCCACTATTGGGCAGGAAAGCTCACACAGTACTGGGCACAGAGAAAGTGCTCAAAAATATATAATAAAAAAAACAAGATTCAAAGATTTATAAGTTCTAATTTATACACCAGTCAAGATCAATAATCAAATTAGGCAGATAATTTCCAAATCCTCTCCTCACTTACTGCCAGGTGGTCAAGTCAATAGTGAAAGATGAAAAGTCCAACCAAGTCACTGAGTCATCCAGGCCATAAACTCTTCTACTCTAAGCCTTATGAGCTTTAGCACATAATTTTCAACTTCGTACTGCAGATATACGTAAAGATTTCTAAGTGTTTTCAACCTGTCTCTTTTTTAAAATACACAACTCACACATCAACATTTGAATGACAATTCAGATTATATTGTATTCTATCATATAAGAACACATTTACTTAAAGTAGCAAAATAGGATAGTATTACCCTCACCTGACATTTCTTATTAACTGTACATGCAGTTATTAATAGTATCTGTCCAGAGTCAGCGTCGAAAAACGTAAAAGGCCAAAGGACACATCGAGGACAATAGATGTGTCTTCCTCTATGTTTTGAAACCCATCAGAGCAGGAGACTGCAACAAAGAGAACAGTCTACACCGCAGAGACATGTGGAAAAGACCTGGCTGCCCGCGGTCTGGGAGGCAAGGCCATGAAGCCAAGCAGAGCTGCAGGGGTGTCACCTCAACTATTAAAGTTGACACTCTACTTTTTCCTGAAATAGCTGAAAAATTGAGTTACACTGTGGTGTTAGGGACATAAATAACTCTCAGTAACCAAGGCTTGGGCATGTATGTGAGGGTTTCTTGTTCCTGCCTGCAGCCTGGGCTGCTATAACAAAATACCACAGACTGGGTGGCATACACAACAGACATTCATTTCTCACAGTTCTGGACACTGGAATTCTAAGATCAAGCTGTTAGCAGATTTAGCTTCCTCCCATGGCCTTTTCCCCGTGCTCGCGTGGCCCTGGTGCTTCTCTCTTCTTACAAGGACATCAGTCGTATTGGATTAGGGCCCTCCCTTAGGAGCCCATTTAACCTTAAATGCCCCCTTGAAGGTCCCATCTCCATATACGATCTCATTGTGGGTTTGGACTACAACATACAGACTTGATGGGGATGCAATTCAGTCCACAACACCTACCCGAGGGCAAAGTTGAACAGGTCAGAAGTAAGACACATGGTTGCCTATTTAACATGCATGGATATGTTGAATGCACTTTTGAATCTCTCCCTTTATGTGTCTGGAGAATATGGGCAGCTGCAATATTATCAATACTTGTATTTGGGAACTATTTTGTCATTTAGAAGGCACTTTTACATGTAAAGCGTATGTTCAGCAATTATTAGTTAGTACCTTCACATGATAAGGAAACAGATTCAATGAGATTAAAATACTTAGTCCAAATCTCATAACTAGAGAATACCAGGGCCTGCTAACTACTTAACTTAGTGCCACTTCCATATCTAAAAAGTGCCTGGTCAATGTGATGACTTCTCTTCGAATGGTCTAGAACAATACTAGACTTTTTCCTCTTCTCCATCATCTAAGTCTACAGTCTGGAAACACCTCGCAAGGCTGCTGCAAGGTTGGTGTGATCTTAGTCCTGCGCTGCCCAGTGAGCAATGAGGTCTGAGAAGGGGCTGGCTCCCGACAGATTGCGGGGACCCTGACTTCAGGTGTGGGGACTGAGAAAAAGGAGTCCATCCAGGTGAAAAAGTGAGAGCCAAACCGATATTTCACGAACAACATTATCATCATCCTGCACCTGTCACCAGCCTACAGAGTCCACACGACGCCCTCCACCAGCAATGGGAGGTGCAGAAGCACCTCCTGAGCGAGAGAAGCACACAGAGCACTGCAACCTTGAGCAAGTCCCCACTTTCTTGAGCCTCAGCCTCGGCCTCTGTGAAATAGATTCTTCTGCTCTGCCTGTCCCTGGGGGCACGGTGAGGACCAGGCGCTGCATAAAATCTGACGCACCCATCGGACCATGATTGCCACCAGCCGTTCTTTCTCCTTCCCACTTCCTACCTAAGTGTTTTAGACATGCTTCTGAAGAAAATAAACCATGTTAATTAATTCTGTACCCTTCGACCAAAAACAGCATCAGGTTTTTAAAAAATTTAGAGTACAAACTACAATTGTGCAAGAAAAATTTCTCTCTGTGTATTTGTGCCTGTGGGCCGGTGGGCCATGTGCTAATGATCAAATAACAGTCGTGCTTTGAGCTCAGAGGAAAATAGGCAAACATCTGGTGTTACGTTCTGAGAGTTGTGTTCTCATTTTATTTAGGAAGACAGAGATGAGGGAATAGAAACATTAAACAACTTCAGGGGGAATTACAGACCAAGGCAGAGAGCATGGGTCCCAGAATCAAACCATCTGCGTTCTACCCTTTGCTAGCTGTGTGACCTTGGACTACCTGTGTAATCATGTGCATTTCGATTTCCTCACCTTTAACATGGGGATAATAATAGAAGCAGCGAAAAGAGTTGCTACAGGGATTAAAGAAGACGCATGTATGGTGTCCAGTGAATATCACTGTCACTGCTTTCAAAGAGCTAAACGGCAGAACTAGCACTGGCTCTTGCTCCCACTTTGCTGAGATGAAAAATTGTCACTGATTGTATCATTGCTTGTCTACAGGGGACAAGGCCAAGAAGTTGCAAATAACTAGGGGATTTGGTCTATAAATATGATGGCCCAGGGAGAGTTCTTCATTTTGTTTGAATGCTAGAGCAGAGTGGAGGGAGGGAAGTGGTCAGATTTGCCGGGGAAGTCATAGGCATGAATTAAGCTTGTCCTGGGTCTCTCTGTGTCTTGATCCACGTGGCAAAATCTTCGCTCTGCCCCCCAGGCTTGCTGCCAGGTGAGCTCCCCTGCTCTACAGCTTCCTCCAGCAAATACCATACCGCTCCTGAAATCCCGTTATTAGAAATGCAACCCTTTTAGGTTTTTATGGATTTTTTAAAAAATAGTCCTGAGCCCCTTTTCCAAAGATAAACATAAGTATGAACGTTCTAACAAGACTTTTTATGAAGGGCTCAGAGGTCAACGTTATGCTTCACAACTATGACACAGGCAAAACTTATTTAATAATTTGTCTTCAGTCACAATTTCCTTCTGAATCTTTTCCTTAGTTTTTACCGTGTACCGTGATCTCTGGCTTAGTGTTTGAACATGCCGTGTCTTAATCCATGTTCTTCTCCCAAATTGAGATTCACGTCAAACCTTTCTTCCTTCATAAAAAAGTAATCTCTAGTTGACCCAGTCTCAAAGAGCCTTCTTCTGCCCTTGAATGCTTGTGCACTGGAATTGTTCAACGTAATTATAATATTTTATTTAAATTAATGGCTGTGTGTGTATCAGCATTCCTAGCTAGGAAGTATATTTCTCAAGGGCAGAAACAGCGGCTTTTACTGCCATGTGCAATGCCTAATATATTGTTCATGCTGTAAAACCTGAAAAAATAGTGTGTAGGAAATGACAGTGCAAACTCTTTTAGCAATAAAATGAACATATCCTCTTAATATTTGCCCCTTTAAAAAATACTATTCAGGCAGTCTCCACAAAAAGGTTATGATGTTTAAACAATATGCTTCACACAAATACACATTTGAGTAATTTTCAAATTTAGATTCAATCTGTATGATTTACAAAAATCTCCTCCTTGATGCTTGAAAAATGTTTCTGGAAAAAGATGTCCTTGTCAGTTAGAGGTCCCCCAGAGGCATTTCAGGTGCTATGTCCGGGATCTGCTTTAAAATATGCCAGCAAAAGAGAAAAAGAAAAATTAAGGGCAGACCCTTGAAGTTGGTTGCTGGGTACATGGAGAGCCACTTTACTTTTATATGTGTCTGAAAATTTCCAAAATAGAGTCGTAAAAGAAGAAGAAAGAAAATCTCTGAGACAATAGTGAAGCACTGTTTTAACCACTTGGAATCCAAATGACGGAGGAGCAGGTAAACCAGATGTTTATTGCCTTTCCCAAAGCAGGACCCAAAGCAGGTTGGCTCTATAACATAATCGTAAAACTGGCGTAGAAGGCACATTCTGGGCTTTTAGCTCTTTTTACAGATTTTTTGAAGAATTTCTCTCGACAACGGTTTTGATGACACAGAAGATGATATTATGTAGGAAAACAGTCATCAGTGACTCTGGATTGAAAGTCAGCAGAGTCTGAGCGGAGAAAAGCAATTTATTTTGTTTATACTTTCCATTTATGTAGATGAGTAATATATCATTTTTAAAAACATTATGTGTAATTAACCTAACATATCTCTATGAGTATAAAAATAAATTCTAAGTGATTTAAAATAAACATAAATAAAATGGTGACTACTCAAATGTGTGTTGCGTGCTGCTGTGTGGCAGGCCTCGTGGAGAGATTGGAGTTACCGTCTTCCGGGACCTCAAGCTCCAGTGAGTTGGAGGCAGAGTTTTAAAGTAAACATTATATGGCAGGTGAGAAGTATTTACAGTTATAGAAAAAAATATCACAGGTAAGGGAATTAGGTGCAAGAGACAGAGGAGGAGCCCTTCCATTTCCAATATGGAGACCAGGACAAAGGCTCGTAGGAGGGGAGGGATGAACCCAGCGGTGTGTGGCGGAGGCAGCCGTCGCCCAGCAGTGACAGCACCCGCTATGTCTCAGGGGCAGTGTGGAGACCCTGCATCCAGAGCTGTTTGGGTACAGAGGAGGGTCACAGGACAGAAGAATTCTCTTAATTTTGATGAATAGATAGAGTGGTAAAGTAACAAAGAAAAATTTAAAATATATTTATGGTCAATTACATCAAGTGTAGAGTGCTTGTTCAAGATACGTGTTTCAACACTGGAAAATGTCTAGTGGAGGTCATTGCTAACAGGAGAGGCTGTGCAGGAGTGGGGGCCTAGGGGACATGGAAGATCTCTGTACCTTCTGCTCAATTTTGCTGTGAACCTAAAACTGCTCTAAAAACAGTCTATTAAATATGTATATCATAGTTTTATATCATATATGCCTATTAAGTATCTGTGTGTATATATATATATATATATCTCATAATATCTAGCAAAAACTTTAGCATTTTGATAGTGATAAAAATCTATGCAAGTGAAAAGATTTTTATGAAAAATATTACTAGTATTTTTCATAAAAATATTATGTAATTACTTTTAATTAACTGTACTGTGTTTTAAATGACAGCTTTCCATCATTTTATCCCTTTACATTTATTTTTTATATAACATGCCACACATAAGTCAAAATTAATTATTGTATAATCCTTAATTTAAGTGTTTATATTTTATGCCCTTATAAAAGTCAAATATATAGACAAATTTGAAATAAAATCTATGTAGTTTTTTAAAAGACATAAT
This sequence comes from Avahi laniger, assembly GCA_963575035.1. Taxonomy (NCBI): domain Eukaryota; kingdom Metazoa; phylum Chordata; class Mammalia; order Primates; family Indriidae; genus Avahi; species Avahi laniger. The sequence goes on from CAUYSK010008429.1 coordinate 26,291, forward strand.
TATTTCAACTCACAAAGTTGTGAATATTATATACTTTTTTATGTTTTGGATCCTGGTTTAATCCAGTTCATAGTGAGTTAATTATTGTAGTAGATAATTACATGTGGAACAGGTGCTGTTCCTTTAATCTTTGTTTTCTTTTCTTTTAAAATCTCTTTTTCTTCATCTGCTTATTAGAATAATAATACCTGGCTGACAAATTCCGCAGAATCTTGTGAGGGTCTACAGACACTGTGCAATGAACAGTTCTTTGACAACTACAAAATGCAAGACAAATGTTGGGTATCGTTAGCAATAGCCCTCTAGTCCATTTGGTGCCGTATATGAAAGCTATTTAAAATTTCTCCTAATCTCCTTAGTAAATTACTGGCACATCTGTACTCACTTGTCTTCTCTCAGTCTTTCTTTAATGACTGAAGATGTCACTGAATATTCATCATCCACTTAGCATGAATGTATCCATTCCAGGTCCGGGTTCAAGGTGATGACTGAGCTGTCATTCACTTCTTTACACGCACCCTGCGTACTACAAGCTGGACCAGACACTTCTACGAAGAAAAGTGTTGGAGGGAGGATGTGCACTGAGTTATTCGGCAACTCTAATCTGTAAAACCCTGCCCAACAACATCCAAGAGATGCTTTCAGATTTTTGGCTGGGTTTCTGAATTACACATGGTCTTCAAATAACTGATTTGACACTCAAATATTTCTCCCACAAAATGATGTTAAAATGTGTCAACAGCTGAAATTAGACACTCAATGATGGCTGTCTTTAGGATGCAAGCATACTTCAGTGCTCCAAATGACCAAACAAGGATCATGTGTTCGAATTAGGTAGCACTAGTAATATCTTTAAGCTTCATATCCATGCCATGAGGCATGTCTCCAAGGTCAGGATGTGGGTCAGAATGACATTGGAATCAGGTTATGCAACAAAAGCTGGAGAAAACTGTCAAATCTTTGACGTACTTCTGTTATTACATGTAGCCTGGAAACAGTGACAGCTCTGTAATCATACTGCCCGGCAAAAACCGGTCATAAGTGATGAATGCTTTCCAGAATGGTAAAATGGAGCCAGAAATCTTCTGAGGGAAGTAGGAAGACAATAATATTTTCAATGCCATTGAATACAAATTTCAGAAGGGGTCCCTCCATTTCAGGAAAATGCCTTTAACAGTGAACGACATTGTACCCTGTGTTTGTACCTAAAATCTACTGGGAGGGTGGGTGATTGGAGAGATGTTGATCGAAGGATACAAAATTTCAGTTATACGGGAGGAAATAAGTTCAAGAGATCTATGGTACAACATGATGACTACAGTTAAAAACAATGTATTATATTCCGGAAAATCATTAAGAAATTAGATTTTAAGTGTTCTCGACACAAAAAAAGTATTAATATATGAGGTAATGCATACTTTAATTGGATTTATTTAGTGATTCTATAATGTATACATATTTCAAAGCAACATATTACACATGATAAATACACATAAATTTTGTTAATCAAAAAAATTGAAAAGACTCTTCTCCCACAAAAATAATCTGACACTATTAATTAGGATGAGTCCACACATGGCAGTCATGCCAAAGCTTTGGTTTTACCAGAAAAGAGTGCCAGCTAATAGGTTTCAGAACCTCCAAATGTGATCATTGGTCATAGGAAGCCACATGTGGTCCCTTACACCGTCAGCCATCTTACTAACACAGGACATCTTACTAACGTCTCATTCTTTGCTGTTCACATTTTCTGGGCATTGCTAGTTAATCATCCCAATTTTTCCCAGGTAAAGGATGAAGAATTTTCTCTGACCTCCTTTCTTATTTGCCTTCCCTCTCTACCAGTGTGCAAAGGTCTGGTCTCATTGTGACTCTTCTCTATGTGTGACAGTGAATATATGACCAAAATTCCTGCCTCCAACACTTGATTGATAATACCTTACTATTATGGGGAAAGCATTTGAGATAGTTCATTCCCAATAATCCACCATTCCTGATTTTCCAACTGCAAAGCAAATAAAAGAGAAGTGGATACGGGCTAAGGTAAGAGTATACACTTGACCCTTGGAACTGTAAGAGTCCACATATATGTGGATTTTCTTCTGCCTCTGCCAACCCTGAGACAGCCTCTTTCTCTTCCTCCTCAGCCTACTCAATGTGAAGACAAGAATAGAGAACTTTGTGATAATCCACGGCCACTTAATGAATAGTAAGTATATTTTCTCTTTCCTATGATTTTCTTAGTAACATTTTCTTTTCTCCTTATTTTATTATTTTAAGAATAGTACGTAATAAATATAAAATACATAATATAATATATGTAATACATATAAACTACAAAATACGTGTTAATCAACTGTTTCTGTTATTGATAAAGCCTCCAATCAACAATAGGCTTTTAGTACTTAAGTTTTGGAGGAGTCAAAAGTTAAACACAATGCAGGCACCCTTAACCCCTGCATTGTTCAAGGGTCATCTATATATATATTTATATATTTACAAGTGTTCCCTAGTATTATAGACTATTTCTTTCCTGTGGATAGGTAAACAGATACATATATTTCCTTGTACGGAAATATCTACATACACATGTATACATACATATATTTATGCATTTTCTTGTTATGAAGAAATATATTTTCATAACAAGGCAAGATATTTCTCTTCATAACAAGGCAATAGTCTTGAATATCAGGATTATCTAAATTACAAAGGCTTCCCTTTTGTGAAGCAAAGCTAAAGAATTCAAAATATAGTTTTTTTAAAATTTTTTTTAATTCAGGATATTATGAGGGTACAAACATTGTGGTTACATTTTATGTCTTTGCCTCACCCACGGGAGAATTAGAGGCATGCCCTTCCCCTCTACAATGCTCACTGTGTCCTTTAGTTGGGGGTTTATCCCCCTAATCCACGGAGAATATTACTGCCGTGTGAGCACCATAGTGTTGATCAGTCAGTGCCAATTTGATGGCGAGTACAAGTGGAGCCCATTCTTCAGATCTTGTGAGACCTCACTTCGGATAATGGGCTCAAGCTCTATCCTGGAAAATATAAGAGGTGCTAGATCACTGTTGTTTCTTATAATTGAGTGATATTCCATTGTATACATATACCGTATTTTTATAATCCACTCATGAATTAACGGGCACTTGGGTTGTTTCTGCAACCTTGCAATAGTGAATTGTGCTGCCATAAACATTCGGGTGCAGATGTCTTTATTAAAGAATGTCTTTTGCTCTTTTGAGTGGATGCCTAATAGTGCTATTGCTGGATCAAATGGTATTTCTATTGTTAGCTCTTTGAGGTATCTCTAAATTCGTTTCCACAGAGATTGCTCCCATTTTATCCGGAGTCAGGATGTGTGGTTTAATCACCAGAGCGGCTTTTTCACTACCAGGCAGCACTAGTGTTTTACTAGCTATATAAAGCACTGTTATGGGTTGAATCACGTCCCTTCCAAATTTATATGTCAAAGTCCTAAGCCCCAGTACCTGGGAATGTGACTATATTTGGAGATAGGATCTTTACATAGGTAATCAAGTTAAAATGCGGTCATTAGGGTCGGCCATAATCCAGTATGACTGGTGTCCTTATAAGAAGAGTTGGAGACACACACACAGACACAAACAAGGAGAGGGCCATGTGAACAGGAAGCAGTGTCTACAAGCCAAAGAAAGAAGCTCAGAACAGATCCTTCCCTACAACCCTTCATTCAGAAAGAACAACCCCTGCCAATACCTTGATTTCGAATTCCAGCTTCCGCCACTGTGAGACAACACATTTCTGTTGCTTAAGCCACCCAGTCTGTCACACTTTGTTAAGGCAGCCCTGGAAAGCTAGCACAGACACTTATATTCATGCAACCTAGACTAAAATGTAACCTAGACTAAAAAGCTCCTATGTATTAAACCCCACACTGGGCTCTGGGGACAGAGACATGAATGTGGTTCCTACCCTCAGAACTCAATACTTAGTGTAGAAGATACCAAGTAAACAATCTCATAATTAACTGAGGTTATATTTTCTTTCTGGTTACAAAGGAGAGGTATAAAAAGTACAGTGATGATGTGAAGGGATTTTTTTTCCTTCCTTTATAGAACTTGGAACTAAATGCCACCTCAGTGGCCCACTGACACCTGCTGCTGCCTCTGACCTACCTGGCGCTCAGCGGCCTGTGACCATGTGGGGCTCCTTGGAGTTCTGGGGTCAGGAAAAGCCCTTTAAGCTGGGGCCTGAAGGATGGGAAAGATATCTAGAGGGAGAAGGTGGGAAACGTATTCTGAGAAAGGGAGCAGTTGTTAATGCTCCTGCAGCTCTCCAAGGTTTGTCCGGGAAGCTCGGCCCAAGTTTACACGGCTGAGAGTCGCAGAGCCGAGGTGCAAAGCCTGGTCTTGCTCCCAGGCCACTGGCCCAGCCCCTGCAGTACACTGCATGCCATGTGCAGGTGTCCTCAGGAGATCCGAGCAAGGGGAGCTGGCACCTCGCAGTCGCGTCTTCATGAAGCAGCACTTAGCGAGTGCAGCTGCAGGAACAGGCAACTATGCTGACCATTTGTTGAGTGCAGATCTCATGTGATGACGCTGCTGAATGCCACGAGGACTGTAAAGATGAACCAGAGACATTCTCTGTTCTCATTCAAGATCTACTTTGTTCCAACTAAGGCGAGGACACTTACTGGTCATTCACCTGAAACAATTCAATTCCCCACACCCCCGATGTGATCTCACGTCGTGTAAGCATTACCTTAGGGCATGTGCATCATACATGATCCCCTGGCATCTATTCTAGAATCAGCTGTGGTTGTGAGATACTCAGATGAGAAATTTCAGAATAGTTGACGGATCCCCGAATCTGGTCCAATCTAACTGAATCACACAAGCAACTGAAGTGTCTCCATCACCCTTTATTTTTGGTACAGGTAGGCATCACGCTTTGCTCCAGACTTGAAATTTATTTAGGCAATCAGGATCATAGATAATAAAATGTAATTTCAAAACCAAAGACTCTATTTCACTATTTAATTAAATACCGCTTAAATTGATGCTAGGGTACCAACAATGATGAATTGGAAATATTTAAAATATTTTACAAAACAATTTTGTCTCTCTAGGATACATATGCCAAAGATGATATTACAAGTAATTCAAAAATAAACCTTGCAGAGGAAGTATTTCCAAACTTCATTTAAGCTAACATTTGTTTATAGTCAGGAGAGAGCTTTCTTCATCTCCCCAGCTCAGGAGAAAGACCGAAGGACTTCCCACATGTCTCCTGGTGACTTAATTAAAAGATAAATGGAAACAGGAAGCAGAAAGAAAAACACTTTGCTAGGAAGGAAATGCAGAAATGAGAAGGGAAGATGGGTAAGGAGCAGAAGACCAGAACTCGGAGCAACAACTTCGGTAGACACAAATTAACTAATAGAAAGCAACGTAAATACATGAAAGGTGAAATGTCACTTAAGAACTATCCAGATGATCAAAGCATCTGGAAACTACTTCAAAAGATCAGGAAAACGTATTGCCTTAAAAAAAAATCAAAATTACGTTGATCTTTTTCATCTGAACAATTTACTATGCTTATTCAGTTTCTGTTACTTTATTATTTTTTTCAACCTCACATTGTGACATAGTTTCTGTTACTTTAATTTTATTGTTACCTTGCTGCTTTGCAGATAAAAGCCAGCAGATACGGAAACTGTAAGTGACGCTGTGGCCTTGCCAGCGCCCATGCCATGGGCTGAGATGGGAGGAGGCCCCGACATGCACGTACCTTGGGCTGGAGAAAGGTCCAACAGGATGGCAGAGTCTGCAGGGCTGGATTCCCTCCTTTTTAGGACATCCTATAATTCCCTCACTTCCCAGCATAGGTCACAGGGCGGCTGCTGGGAGTGAGAGGCAATCCGGCTGGAGCCAGGCTGGCCTTCCTGGTTTCACAGGCCGCCTTTCCGCCACGTGCAAAGCCGAGGAAAACTCTCAACGGTACTTTTTCTCCAAGCACAAAATTAAATTGACGGGACATGCATGAATGAAGAGATGGATGACCATGCATTTTTCAGTTCTGTTCGGTTTATTGCAAGTGACATTTGAGGCAGGTTATGAATGCCAAACATCAGGCTTCGAGGACATAATTATGCCCTGGAATTGTGTGTAAGTAACAAAGGGCAGCATTGAGATGAGATTTATATCTAAATAGCTCACATTAAAATCCTACCAAGATTGTGTCATAAACTTTAAATTACAGGGGCAATGGTCTATTTGTGGAAATGAGCTCTACGCAATTTAATTTTTCTGACATTATTCAGCATCCTATTACTGGTACATTTATGATTATAATAATTATCTAAGCAGCATTGATTCTAATTCTATAATATTTCAACTAGATTTCACAAACTAGCCAACTCTTCTGGGAATAATCAGTGTTAGAATATTGGAGGTAAAGAACTGTGGAGTTGGATTGTACATTTAAGAGAAATATGCAGAGGATTTCAGACAAGTGTATAAATAGAAAACAAACACAGTGCCTCTCCAGTGTCTCACAATATGGGGTGTTGTCACACTTTCAGTCTGTAATTCCTAAATAAGCATTTATGCTAGCAAATAGTAAAGCAAACCAAAAATTTCCAGAATGATCTATATGATTTTTTTAAAAAGAAATGAATCCTAGGAATTCTAGCATTCTTGAACTTCTTGACCACCAGCTCCATCCCTTCAACTGGGCCGGCGCTGCCTGGGTTCCCTCTTCCTGCACAGGGGCCTGGAAACTTCCTTAGGGCAGTAAGCTGGGCACATGCAGGGCTCTCCTCGTCTACTCCCCACCTCTCAGGGATCATTGTTCTTCATCACATGATGCCGAGTATCTTGAAAACTATTATTTCACGTACATCTGGTTACTTTCAGAAGGGAGAGTAAATCCAGCCTTGGCCAGAAATGGAAGTCAGAGAAGAGATGCGAACATTATGAAGAAATATTTACGAGAGTATAAATAATATATGTAACATCACTTTGAGAATTGTTAATCTTTTACAGATAAAACAGGATTTATCTTTTGAATCATTGCCATATTTCTAAAAGCAGAAGCATGTTTTCAAGATTTCTCCTTTTTTTAAGGAATGGAATGAGAAGGGAAATCAGATGCCCTGTGTAAAACTGGGGCATGGCCTCGGAGACCAAACAATTGCTCAGTATGATGTTCTAATCATGAGCCCTAACGAAGAGAGAGAAGCACTCGAAAAATGCCAGTAATAATATATTGACATTGGAAAGATATTGATCAACAAAAACTTTCATTCAATATATACTTTGAGCATTTTGCTTTAAATGAAGAATACATTTTGAAAACCACCCAAGAATGTTAACGCAACTCTTTTGGGAGCTCTGTGATTTGCTCCCAACTTAGAAGAATGTGCACAAAATGTGCCATGAGGGCTGTTAAAACTAAGTTATGCTGGTTAATTTTATGTGTCGACTTGACTGGGTCCCAGGATACGCAGATAGGCAGTTCAACGTTATTTCTGGGTGTGTCTATGAAGGTGTCTCTGGGTAAGATTGCATTTGAATTGGGGGACTGAGTAAAGCAGATGCCCTCCGCAGGGTGGGTGGGCATCCCCCATCCCACTGAGTGCTTGGACAGAACATAAAGGCAGAGGGAGGTCGCACTCACCCTCTGCCTGACAGCTTGAGCTGGGACATCAGTCTCCCGCCCTCGGTGCTCCGAGTCTCAGGCCTCCAGACCCGGACTGGAGCCTCCAGCTCTCAGGCCTTTGAACTACATCACCAGCTTCCCTGTGTTTCCAGTTTGCAGAGAGCAGATCTGGGGACTTCTCAGATCTCATAATCATGTGAGGCGATACCTAATAAACCCCTTCTTCTCTTTTTCTCTCTCTCTCTCTCCCTCAATGCACACATATACCTATGTTATTCTATTGGTTCTGTTTCTCTGGAGAACCCTGACTAAAATGAAGATAAATAATAAAAAGTGGATCAGGATAGTAAAGTCCCAAATGAGGTGAAGCTGGTGAGAAAGATAAGGAAAGAAAGACGTCCTCAACACTTCGGCCTCTACTTCCCTGTTTGGAGCAAGACGTGTAAGGGAGATCTAGGCTCACCTACTTGGGTAGAGACAAAAGAAAACCGTACTAGAAAAGCCTCCTTCCCTGCAGAACACCAGGGGCCTGTCACACGGCAGTCTCTGCCCTTTATGGCACCCCGTGGAGTTGTACTGTGACATTTGGCATTCTCAGAATTCTGTCCGCTCTGAGGCCGGGATGCAGGAGTGAATGGTTTTATTAGTGAACACACTGAGCCATTCATTCAGCAAATATTTACGGAGCGCCTACTCGGTGCAGCTTTGGGGTTCTTCGCACCTTATATCAAACACAGTAAGTTGATGGAATATAAAAATCTATTTCTTTGTGAAAGAAAAAAAACTGGCCCTGAAAAGATGGCCCGCTATTGGTGCTTATGAATTAAAGAGAAAACGAAAAGTAAAAAGATCTAAAAATGCAATGGTGCTAAGCCAGAAATTTATATTTTTAGGTAATTTGAGGAAACAATTTTAGACTGAATATTCTTCAGCCTGGGACATTAATCATCTACTTTTATATAGATTTTTGAATCTGTTTCAATAAATATTTCTACCAGTACGAAATGGCTTCTCTGCTGAGATGTCTGTAGGGAAGATGGGGAGTGGGGGAGTTTCATTCGGAAGAGCTCTGTCTGCCTGGAAGCATGTCTTGGTGCATCCCTGGAATAGAATGGTACGGGGCCCAGTAGGTTCTCTCCAAAACCAAGACTTCGGAGGAGGGGAGACTTTCTCTTCATGAGACCAAGGGAGGCATTTTGTGCTTTTTCTCCTGAGTATAAAGATGAGCAGAGAATGGGGTAAGATGAGCGACAGCGAGGTGGCTGAGATGAACTGAGTGTCTGGTGAGTCTCCCATGGTTTTATATTGAGGCTCACAATGCTAATGAATGCTGCTTCGATTATTGGTCACAAACCATTCCTTATTTCCCCCATGAAACCTTCAGGATAGTCTACACTGCTTCCAAGTGGTTTAGGTAAATGAATTCTTTTGGTCAAAGTTTGAGTATTTGGATCCAAGTAGTGCAGCCCAAAGACAGGAGGCCAGGAAGTCCAGGAAAAATAAACTTTTATTATTTGCAGAAACCTAAAGGGAGGATTTTGTATTTCCATATGCCATGACATTGACAGTGTTCTGAGTAAACTACTCTGGATCACTGAAGGGTTAGGAAAATTCCAGCTGTTACCGGAATTGCTCGTCAAATAAATGTAAGTCTAAAGAAAGCTGGAAATATGTAAAATATTTCTGTAATTATTTATCCAGAGATTAAAAAAGTGTTCACATTAATCTCCTGTGAATGCCAAAAATGTCTTATACTTAAATTGTATTTTGGTTTCATTTCCTTTTTTTTCTTTTTTATTTTAGCATATTACAGGGGTACAAATGTTTAGGTAACGTATATTGCCCTTGCTCCACCCAAGTCAGAGCTTCAAGCATGCCCATCCCCTAGACGGCGCGAATCACACTCATTATGTGTGTATACGTCCATCACCTCCTCCACTCTCCCACTTGCCTGACACCCAATGAATGTTATTACTATATGTGCACTTAAGTGTTGATCAGTTAATACCAATTTGATGGTGAGTACATGTGGTGCTTATTTTTCCATTCTTGGGATACTTCACTTAGTAGAATGGGTTCCAGCTCTATCCAGGAGAATACAAAAGGTGCTAGATCACCATTGTTTCTTATAGCTGAATAGTACTCCATGGTATACATATATCATATTTAATTAATTCACTCATGTATTGATGGGCACTTTAGTTGTTTCCACATCTTTGCAATTGTGAATTGTACTGCTATAAACATTCTAGTGCAGATGTCTTTTTTATAGAATGTCATTTTCTTAATAATAAAACAGAAAACAGACATTGTTAAGGGGTAAATGAAATTAAAAATAGGATAGGATGTAATAAAAAGTCTCTACCTTGATCAAATCACCAAGACCCAACCAAAC